>OY720380.1:3010000-3173614 GCA_963082945.1 Cerastis leucographa | reverse complement strand
AACTAAACGTAACCTTTTAACTTTCCATAGCAACGTCCCCGTTGCTATGGAAAGAATTTCTGTTTATGTCTTCGTAGAAACGCGAGTCGACGACGGTGCGCGCCATGCTCGGGCAGAAGAAATGACAAGTTGTAAAGAAAAGATTTCTTGTCGTTTCTTGGTAGAATAGAAATAGAACGGTCATGCTAGGGGGGCTGCAAATGAGACTCGTTTTTAGTTCAACTGACGCTTAGCGCCATCTATCGACATTTCTATGGAGTTGTCGAAATTTTCGAGTCAAATACAATTGATCGACTTTTACGTCTTGTAAACTTGTAAAGCCCACTTAAGTGTGATAGTTTTCCTTTAAACTTCGTTATATATAGGTACTACTGCCGTGACATTTGAATTTCTAACTACAACCGTTTATTTGATAGACGGGGGGGACACTTGACTCTAACGAAAATTGGTACTTTAAAGCTTGATAAGTCACGAACGGTTTACTTAATCAAAAAACGGTCTTCCCAAACCCCTAATATTTTTGAAAGACCTATTCAACAATATCCCATACTATTTTATTTGACGCTGGAATTTCCAGCGTCGTTAACGTGTATACTCATGCCAAATTACAACTTTCTAGTACCAACCGTTTTTGAGCTAAACCGCGGACAGACAGACGGACATACCGAAACTATAAGGGTTCCTTGTTGACTACGGAACCCTAAAAAGCAACTTACTACAAAAAGTACTACAGCGCAATCTATGACACGACGAAAGAACTAACTCAATTTTCTACATCTCACAAGCAAAGTTTACATCGACTTAAGAGTATAATAGAGGAACCCGACAGCAATTGTCGGGCAGTCACCCACCAGACATTACACCTGTCTGGTCGGAGGATCCTCCCTTTTCAAAGGTTTATCGAGGAACTTTACACCCTGTTCCTTATACCCCTAAAGACATAATTATTAGTCTATTTAAAGCATAAGATTTTATTAATCCACCCGCGCCATCCGGAATTTTTTCACCTACGTAACGTAACTCCAGAACTAAGACATCTTTTAAAAGTTTCACGTGCTCGACATTTAACATGTAAATTGCTTGAGACCACGAAAACCGCGTTATGCATATGCATCTTGGGGGAAGCAGCATACGTGTCGGGAGAGACCACAGACCAGGTATGTTTATAGCATCTAGAATCAGAATTTGCAGAAAGATTGCATACATTCTAGCTCTTATTTTAAGGTAAAACGGTTTAGATGTTGACTCAATGTCTACTGTCAGTTTAAACTTATTACAAGCTTTTATTTAACTTGCAATGTATGTATGTTTGTTCGGGTGGGATCTCAGAAGCTAAATTAGAACTACTTCCCGATGTCCGATTGAGCTGAAAATTTGCAAAAACTTTCGCGTATAGTTTTTATAGCCTTTACCATTCACGCAACAAGCTTTTGTAAAAACTATCCTGAATTACCTACGTAATTCAGGATAGTTACGTTAGTTAGACCTATTTTCTTCTTTTCAGTGCATCTTTATAAAAGCTTGTTTTTAAAAAGGTTTTTTTAATTATAATATTTTTTTAACTAAAACATAATTCTATTATCCAATCACATACACCGCAAGTCTCTAAGTGCTTTCTTTGTCATCTTTAAATAATTGACTGAAACCATATTTTAAATAAGTTACGCAATAAAAGGGGCTTTTACAAGAAAATAAAAATTATGTTTAAACCTACCTAAGCAAAAAGGGAAAACCTCCTACTTTTTTTGTGTCAAATTATTAAAAATTTTATCAGATTGAAGCAATCTGATCTTCATTTGAAAGCTTCATCCTTCCTTATTTATGATAAGGAAGGATGAAGCTTATATTACATTGATTATGTTCATTTTGTTTCAGCATAATATTTCCTTATTATATTGGTTTCTATAAGTATGCATGATACATGAACCCAAATCGAAATGTTGTTATATAAATGTCATATTATGAAGAAATGATTTTTTTATGTGTATAATTTTTGACGGTTTTTTTTTCTTCTAAAATGCGTGGAAGATGAATGCTGGCAGGGTAGAAAAGAGGTGAAGATTACACTTATTAAGGTAACCTTAAGTTATAATGGATCGGGCCTGTACCATGCCCTTCGTAGGGCAGTTTTTATTTAAGGATAGAGATGGTTAAACGACTGAGTTGCGCAGAAAATTCGGGAGCAGAGTGGCCCCGTGTCACCGTCGATTTACGACTTGTAGGTCCTAGGTCCAACCTAGCCAAGCACTTCACTTTGTATAATTATTCATTTCATGGCTAACGCTTTAAAAAAAATGAAGGAAAACCTTTTGAGGAAACTAACATGTCCTAGAACCAAAAATTGGGAAACATGTTTGTGACATCTACCAACTTGCATTAGGCTTTTTGGATTACAGGCCAATCCCCCTTACAGAGAGAAACCCTATTTCCCAGCAGTGGGAATGTTGGAGTCTGATTACAGGAATAACAAGATACCAGGTTCCGTTGCATAACCAATTGCATTGTGCAGGTCAGCTTATGAGCAGGAAATGCCAAGCAGACATAAATACTTGCACAGCACCTAATTAAAACTCCGAGCTGCTAGGGAACAATTTCTAATAGACAAAAACTCAATAGCAGCAGGGTATCAAACGTCAAGTCCAGCTGTATCACTTGAGATCCACGGCGACCAGCCAAGTTATAGAAAACCAGTTTAATTACGGAACTCTCATTGTAAGGAAAATCTCTGCAAAGCGATGCCATGTTATAGTGGAAATGCATAGCTTGATGTGTCATTGTGTGGCCCATAATATTAACGAGAATCAAAAACCTGGAAAACACATGGACACTTCCCAAAAACGCTCAATTCAGAAAATAAATCGTACCAACCAAAAATAAATAGCCATTCAATAAAAACTCTTCTTGCCACTGGTACATTCGGGCACACAAGTGTTGAGCCCGCTTTCTCCAACCATAATCGAATCCCTTTGTTGTAACAAAAAAAATCCTTACTCAATTTCGAAGGAAAAGCTTTGAAGTTTAACTGGAGTTTATTTTTTTTCTTCGTTCACATACGGCGTTTGAAGATTTTTTTTTTTACTTTTCGTAATAATCTATTTTCAATGATGGTTTGTGATCCTGGTAATTTGGAATATTAATTAAAAATCAGGTGATTTAGCGCCTTACATTTTCTTTTAATGACGAAATTCATCAATGAAACTTAAGGCGATTTATCACGATTTTAGATGTAAGTCAGCTATGTCAATGTCAATTTTCCGTAACAATTAAGACTCTGACTCTCTTGAACGCGTGCTGATCGCGATCAACTGTGAAAAATATAATAAAAGTTTTCTTCTGCTTGGACACATTTTTAGGGTTCCGTACCTAAAGGGTCAAACGGGACTCTATTACCGAGACTTCGCTGTCCGTCTGTCCGTCTGTCACCAGGTTGTATCTCATGAACTGTGATTAGTAGGCAGTTAAAATTTCTACAGATTATGTATTTCTCTTGATGCTATAACAACAAATACTAAAAACAGAATAAAATAAATATTTAAGGGGGCTTCAATATAAAAAAAGTTCTTTTTTGTATGGTAGTATGTTTTGATTTCTTTGCTCATTTTTATAAAATTAAATAATGGTACGGAACCCTTCGTGCGCGAGTCCGACTCTCACTTGGCCGTTTTTTTTTAATTCTTAGAACTAATAACTTACTGTTAAATTAACTGTCAAACCATTAGGCACTTCCCAATAAAAATCAAAAGTTGATTAATTCAGTTTTGATTTAATACTGACAAATTACTTGAATACATAAAATGTCTCCTCAAAACATTGCATTTCACAAATCGTTTTAAACAACATTATTTAAGCGTCTACCAAGTTTGCGGGTAAAAGCAAGTGCTGTATAAATGCCTCCAACTCAAACGAAGATTTAAGACTCCACGGAATTCCGAATAAGAAGCTTATATGATTAATTTTCTTAGAGTTCCACGTTTTGTGCAGTCAGTCACACCGGTTGGGCGTTCTTAAATTAATTTGCAGTGAATTTTAGACTTTAAAATCGGTGGATAAAGTCTGTTTTGGCGGAAGAAGGTTAGTAAATGGGAGTATTTGTGTTGATGGCTCTATTTTAGAGAAAATTTGTAAGAACCTACAAATACATAAAATGTATGTGATACTAAAGAAACTGTTATACAAGGTGTTGTTTTGCAACCTCGTTAAATTTCAGGTGGTGGTCACGAAAGACATAAATAGTCAATTAAAATTACGGTACTTAGTTAATTATTAATAAACGTTTATTTTTTTGGTTGCTTAAGTTTGTCAGTATTTCAGAATAACCCCCTTAACGTGGTTTAGGGACTAAAATTTATGGAATAAACGTTTGAGATTGTTTGTATGTGTGTAAGCGAGGTTATAAGGTAAGAACCAGACGGGCCGCGTTTAAAACACGGGTGGTTCACACTTACAGATTTCCGTAAAAATGAAAAAAAATAAAAATTACCTACCCATTTTATTGTTGATTCGGGATGAGAATCATTAGCATAGTTACCTCCTTGAATTTGACGAGAATGCAAAACAACACCTCGTAGTTAAGATTTTACGTTTAGTCTTGTAAAGATTGAAATGCATTGAATAGAAAACATTATTTTCTATAACTTTAATTTAAATTATTGACTGTCTCGTTGGTACAGTGGTCTCAAACGCGATTGCTGAGCATGAAGGTTCTGGGTTCGATTCCTATGTCCGGCAAAGGGTTATTGGGTTTTTCCATCAGGAATTTCTCAGTAGCGGCCACGGAGTCTAGATTTGTGCCCGATTCATGTCAATAGGCTCGCCCCCCTACTACATGATATTCAAACAAAACTTGGAATACTTGATTTGGGTAGTAATGTTTTTTAAATTATTTTTTGCATTTTATATAAGGTGTTGTTTTGCATCCTCGTCAAATTTCAGACGGTGGTCTCAAAAGACATAAATAATCAATTAAAATTACGGTACCTAGTTAATTATTAATAAACGTTGATTTTTTTGGTTGTTTAAGTTTGTCAATATTTCAGAATAACCCCCTTAACGTGGTTTAGGGAATAAGAAATTATCAAATAAACGTTTGAGATTGTTTGTAAGTGTGTAAGCGAGGTTATAGGACAAGAACCAGACGGGCCGCGTTTAAAACACGGGTGGTTCACACTTACCGATTTCCGTAAATAAGAAAAAAAATAAAAATTATTTACCCATTTTATTATTGATTTGGGACGAGAATCATGAGAATAGTTACGTCCTTGAATTTGACGAGGATGCAAAACAACACCTTGTAAAAAACATATTAAATCTTCTTATATATAAAATTCTCGTGTCACAATGTTAGTTACCATACTCCTCCGAAACGGCTGAACCGATTTGTATGAAGTTTTGTGTGCATATCGGGTAGGTCTGAAAGTCAGCCAACATTTATTTTTCATACCCCTAAAACCCATCAAAATTTCCCTGCGAACGAAGTCGCGGGCAGAAGCTAGTAGTTATATAAAACATATGCTTTTATCACAACTTTTCCATATAAACTTTAACTGTGCCTTCAGACTCCTTCTTCCGCGTTATTTTCGAAAAAGGTGTACAAAGTTTCTTCCTCACGTATTAATATACATATATATGTATAACCAAACAGCACTTACACCACAATAGATTGCAGACATTATAAAACACCGACCACTTAAAAACATCTTAAAAGCAACTTAAAAAGGTAAAATTCAATTTCAGTGTCTCAACAAAACAGTTAAGAACTATGCAAAGAGGGTCTAGTCCACTAAGCACTGCAACTTTGAGGAGCGCCAGCAAAAAAGCAAAATATTAATTAGCAACGTGGTCACGAAATGCATTAAAAAGATCGTGAGGCTTCGCTGAAAAACGTTGAATGTAAGACAAGCTTTTAGAATTTGTATTTTACTTTTTTGATTGTTTTGCTAATTGTATGAATGCTAATTTCATTCGGTCTTCTAATGGTGTTTGGAGTTTTGAGTCAAGAGGTCATGTTTCCATAAAAAAAAACCGACCAAGTGCTAGTCGGACTCGCGCACGAAGGGTTCCGTACCAATATTTATAAAACTGCCATATAATATGATCTGCAAATTAGACTCGTTTTGAGTACAACCGACGCTTAGCGCGGTCTATCGACATTTCCATGGAGTTGTTTGAAATTTTCGAGTCAAATACAATTGGTCGACTATTACTCGTAAATTTGTAACGTCTACCTAAGTGTGATAGTTTTCCTTTAAATTTCGTTATATATAAGTACTACTGCCGTGACATTTGAATTTCTAACTACAACCGTTTAGTCAGTGGAGGGGGGGACACTTGACTCTAACGAAAATTGGTACTTTAAAGCTTGATAAGTCACAAACGGTTTACTTAATCAAAAAAAAAGTCTTCCCAAATCCCTAATATTTTTAAAAGGCTTATCCAACGATATCCCACACTATGGAAAGGGTGAGAAATAATATTATCATCCCCACTTTACATGTAGGGGAGGTACCCTAAATAATCATTTTTTTTTATATTTTATTTAACCACTTTTTCGGCGTCATTAAAGTGTATACTCATGCCAAATTACAATTTTCTAATACCAATAGTTTTTGAGCTAAACAGCGGACAGACAGACAAACAGACGGACATAGCGAAACTATAAGGGTTCCTTATTGACTACGGAACCCTAAAAATGGTCTGATGTTGTCACAAAAGACATAAATAATTAGTTTAAATTACGGTACCAAGTTGATTATTATTAAACGCAGATTTTTTTGGTTGTGTCAGATTTACAGAATACCAGAAAAACCCCCTTATCGCGGTATAGCATATAATAAATTATCGAATAAACGTTTGAGATTGTTTGTATGTGTGAAAGCGCGGTTTTAGGGCAAGGATCAGATGGGCCGCGTTTAAAACACGAGTGGTTCACACTTGCCGATTTCCGTAAATAAGAAAAAAATAAAATAGCCTACCCATTTTATTATTGATTCGGGTCGAGAATCATTAGCATAGTTACCTCCTCGCATTTGACAAGGATGCAAAACAACATCTTCTATAAATTCGATTCAACACGAAGATTTTTGACAACTTAGACAGCCATCATGCGCGATTACCACACTTGGCTTGGTTGACTTGGTATGGGCATGTGATGCGGAGAAATGAGGAACATATTGTGAGGGGAGTTTTGAGCATGAATGTGGTGGGCTATCCTAACTATAATATTATAAATGCGAAAGTAAGTTTGTTTGTTACCTTTTCATGACTAAACGGCTGATCGGATCTTGATGAAATTTGACAAGAACATAGATTTCAACCTGGGGAAGGACATAGATTATAAATCATCACGCTACGACCAATAGAAGCGGAGCAACAATGAAAAATAGTGCGAAAACGGGGAAAATGAGATGCAGATGAAGTTGCGCGGGACAGCTAGTAAGATAATAAATAAAAGACCAAAACAAGAAATAAATGGACTGTGTTAACGATGATATGGCAAGAAAGGAGGTATCTGATGAGATGATGAGTATTGAAGAAGTATGGAAGAAGAAGACATGCTGGGCCGACCCCAAATAAATTGGAATAAGGGCAGGAAAATGTTGATGTACAGAACAGACACACATGCATAATATATAGCCCTAATCTTCTTCCTAATTGTGTTAGACATTAAACTGTAATTTTAACCAGAGTACTTAAATACTTAAACATAGCTGACAAAACGTGGGTGTTAGTACACCAGTTATGTTTCATCATCATCATCATCATCAGCCTACCGCATTCCACTGCTGGACATAGGCCTCTTCAATCGCTCGCCACTTAACCCGATTCTCGGCAACTAGTCTCATCCAGTTGCTACCAGCTACCCTGCGAAGATCGTCGCACACCGAGCCTGAGGGCGTCCCATCTTACGCTTGTCGATTCGCGGTCTCCACTCAAGAACACGTCTACCCCAACGGTCATCGGTTCTACGGCTAACATGGCCGGCCATTGCCACTTCAGCTTACTTATTCTGTGGGCTATGTCGACTAATTTTGTTCTCTGTCGGATCACCTCGTTCCGGATGCGATCCTTCAAAGAGACTCCAAGCATGTTATTTTTATGTCCCATGTAATAGCAAGCGAGAATATGGCCATCAACTGAGCACAAATCTAGATTCCGCGGCCCGACCTAGGAATCGAACCAATGACTTCGTTTACAGCTGACCGTCGCGCTTGCGGTCACTAGACAAACGAAGCAGTAAGAAATAAATAACGCTTTGCTACTGTCTTGTTTAACGTTGTATAGGTTTTCTGTTGTTTCATTTTTTTTTATCTCCAGTATGTGATAGATAGATATGTGCATTTTTTGTAATATCACTTGTCTTAACACTGACGACGAACTCTCCGTCGTAGGTGGAAAGGTCTGTAGTTAAAAGAGTCATAGGTTTATCGTCGTGTCGGTGAAACATTTTGTAGCTGGAAAGGGCTGTCGTCGAAAGTGACGCATATGAAAGGTTCTGTCGGCGAAATGTCGACAGGTGAAAGACCCTGCTGGGGAAACGGAAATAAGTGAATCGTCCTGTCGACGAAAAGTCCAATGATGAACCGGTCGCTAGGAGAACGGTTGCGGAATCTTTAGGCCCTTAATGTTAAATGTCATGTTGTTATGTCGTCAATAGCTCAAACCTCATTTTTTTCGGTATAAAATATGCCGCAATTTCAGCTGCTCACTTTAAGCGATACAAATTGCTGCTTCTCCTCTGTTAACATACACATTACTGAGAAACTGAAAACGTTAAAAACTGCAGCGTAACTTCTTGCTTACATGAGCGGGGTACATTAAAGTATGTTTGAAGGTAATACTTTTATCGTGGCGAGCAGGCGGCATTTACTTTGTACGTAGTTTGTGACTTGGAATTGTTGCGCTGGATAGGAAGTGAAGGAATTATTTTATTCTTGTAATTAATGGGTATTTTTTTTTATTTACACTAGCTTTGCTCTTGACTCAATTCTAGGTCAGAGATGACAGAGACAAAGTCCACGATAGTACGAGCTTACCCAGAAGAAGCCTGTTCACTTTAACTTTGAAGAGATTAGGCTTGTAAGCGTTTAATAAAGAATCATGACGACAAAATGTTGTTGCCGTTGTAACCTTTAAAATTAACATAAATGACCTTTGGACGAGGAGTTGCAGACACCAGCCCAGCCATATATACAATACAATACAAAATTTAATGACCTTTATATCATTTCCCATTTAGAGTTCATTTGCTGCTTTCGTTTTATTTATTGTGTTTTCAATTACGAGGGTTGTATACTAGTCCACTATAATTTCAATCATTTGGAAACTGTAAATCAATTCCAAGTCAAATTGTTTTAAAAATTGCAATAATATGCTAATGCATCTATGTCTCTTGTCTTAAAATGAACGATTGAATTTTGACGTTCAAAAAGTGCTGATTATCAGCCTAGTTTGAATAAATTACTTTTGATTTTGATTTTTTTGAAGTGGTAATAGGTACCACCTTCGTTAACAACAATGGGTATTTACTATCCTCTTTTACTTGATCTAGGACTATAATAGTTGTTTAAACAATATCTACTTAAACTTTTTGAGATGATTGCTTTTTTATGTAAATAAAGTTTCAGCTTTATGAAAACTTTGACAATAATAAGATTTTTTATAACAATTAAGGTTTTTATCCACAGATTTAGAGTACGGTAATAGACTTAATGGTCTGTGAAAATATTATGCCATAGTGTGATTTTATTACAAAATATAAAACTTCTTTTGAAAAGTAAATAGGCTTTTCACAGAAAATAAGTGAACGGCAAAAACGGAACCCTTATAGATACGTCATGTCTGTCTGTCTGTCCATATGTCACAGCCACATTATTCCGAAACTATTAGGACTACACAGCTGAAAACTGAAACTAAAAAAAAACCATCAAACCTATAGATAGTGCAGGGTGTCTATAGATAGGTCTTTAAAAATGACATTGAGGTTCCTAAAACCATTTTTCATGAGAAAAACCATTTTTTAACCAATTTAGTTTTGCGGTTGAGTGGAAGTTTACTAATGAATGACCGTTCAAAATATTGTTATTATATTTTTTGGGGCTATGGAACCCTGTGTGCGAGTAAAACTCGCACTTAGCCCGTTTTTTTTTTTTTGTTATAAAGTAACTTCAAAGACACCGGCGAACGTTTACATCACACATCTTCCAACTAAAATCAGACACCGCAATTTATTCTTCCACACACTAACTCACATGGAAATAAATCTATTCATCAACACATAGAAATACATTCCCCCACACTCAAAGTTATCTGCATTGTCCAGAGTCTATCAATTAATATTCTTTAGCTAACAAAAGGAAGACATATCGGCTCGCCTCTCAATAGTGTTGTATTGATGGTATTCTATGGAACTGCCAGGTTTGTGATAACACCGTCTGTGGGCACTTTGACTTATGTTTTTTTCTGGTATTTATTTCTGTGCAGAAAGTGAAGTATATTATGTGTGAGAAGTTAAGGACAATCTTTAGTTATGAAATGTTTTAACTGAGCCTGAAATCGGTATTGAAGGCGATTCCTAATGTTTTCTAGGATTTAGAATAATGAATTGGAAAGTTTATGAAATGAATTTTGTGACGGCATCGATCGACTACTGCGCTGCGTGTGGCGGGTACGATCCTTGAACGGAACAAATATTTGTATGGCCTACAGATAGTTGTTCCAGGTCTGGCTATTTATGTATGTGAGTTTAAATGTTTGTAAACGTACCCACGATACAGGAGAAATTCCCAGTGTAGGACAACGTTTTTAAAAAAAACAATAAAATGTCGCAGTACTATTAGTATCAATGTTTGCTTCTAAGGCACAGGCTTCTTGCCTAGTTCGTCAAAACTCTAAAATGTCTCTGTTGTACAACATAATCATGGTCACTACGTTGTATTGTTTGATTTTTGTGTACACATGGCGACATATCAAGCTATACAATTCCAGAATAACATTTTTAATATTATTATTCAATCTGCTTGACTTTTACCTGACTCTGAATATCTGGTCAGCCAAGTCAGAGCCAAGCAGTCAGATGTGTCACCGTTTATATACAAAAACTAAACAATACCATGTAGTGACTATGATTAAGTATGCACATAGTAAGACATAGAGTTCTGTCTGTTATGTCCGGGTAAGGACATAGTGGCGTACGTTACCGTTAAGATAGATTTGGACTTTCATGCGGATGAAGCCACACGCGAAATCTAGTAAGCTTAAGGTACTAGTGAATACATAATTATTGTTGATAATGCATTCGGAAATTCGATTGATCTTGTAATTTTTTTGTTTTTTCGTTGAAGAAGGCACGCTTCTGGTTCCTAGCCTAGCCAACCCCGTTTCTGGGAGACTGCTACAAAGTCTATCTCAAACATTAAACCAACAAGCGGTTCTCGGCCAGTTCCCACGGAGCAATCGACATTTCTTAACGCCTGTACAACACAAAGACTCCTCATTTCTGCACTGCCTTTTCGAAACATCAACAGCCTTTCTTTGCCTTTTTTATTAAACTGAAGACAATCACTACGATATTTTTAGTCTCAGTCAAAGATAAACCGAGATTAATGCCGCGACTTTGTGAGTGACGATTAGTATTTTCGTTCGGTGGCGCCAACATAAACAATTTTTTAGAGAAAGAATGGATGCACTAGACAGTATTATTAAGATTTTTAAATGTAAGACCAATTAAATCGTAAGTTTTGAGACTAAAATGGTCACTTACACTATCATATACACTGAAAACTTGGACATTGAATATTTATCCATGATCATTGTGCTTGCAACGCGCTGAAATATTGGGAACTTAAAATAAATAGTAAACACGGTAAATATCTCGTTTCAAAGTTAATAATATTATTTCCATTGTAATTGGACAAGTCTGTAGTAGTTAGTAAATTCTAGGAACTGTACCTTTAACAAAGCGTTCAAATATATTGTTATAAGTATTTATTTGGATCTTAGTTGTTGGCTTTCATTTCCTTAAAGTCAGTCTAAAAATTTCCATAGAATTTCTGATATTTAAAATGGCTTTTGAACCGGTTTTTGAAATGCTGATCGCGTTCAGTTTATTGTGGAAATCCGGTTTTTGTTGTTAATACATTACATAGCTGTACAAAATCAGCATTGTTAAACAATTTGAATAAATTTCTAAATTCCGAAAAATGCTGTTAAGTGAAATTGGAGTATACAAACAAAAGAGGCAAAAATTTAAAGTTTCGTAGCGCAAAATCTCAACATGATTTAAATTTTCATATCGAGCCCAGAAAATTAGCAATTAGGTGAATTTTACAGAGAAACTTTAAAATATTTATTGTTTGCTGCTAAGCAATAGTTAATGAATATTCAAATGATTTTTCGTTGTTTTTGGAAGTTTAAAATCACGTAAGTACTCACCATCTGCGTAGCCTTTTCCCAAACTATCTTGGGGTCGGCTTCCAGTCTAACCGGATGCAGTTGAGTACCAGTATTTTACATGAAGCGACTGCCTATCTGACCTCCACAACCCAGTAACTGGGTAATACGATACCCCTTGGTAAGACTGGATGTCAGACTTTTTGGCTTCTGACTACTCGTAACGACTGTCAAAGATCTACAAATGACAGCCGGCACCAACGGCTTAACGTGCTTTCCGAGGCACGGAGGACACTCGGTATGTAATTATCACCCATCTACGGACCAACCTCGGCAAGCACGGCTTAACCTTAAAGATCGACCCGTGCGGCTGTCTTTATTTAGCCACGAGCTCCTCAAAAAATCACGTACTAATTTATTTAATTGATTTTACTAAAATGTCCGTACGCTATGCACCCTGGGCAACCAGCCCCGCAAGTTCTGTTCACTTGGGTACGTCCAAATTGTTTGCTAGATTCATTTACAAAAAATTTTTTACATCAGTCATTAGTGCACCAGGGGGCCTAAGTAAAAGCAATCGCTTTTAAAGCGATTCAACTGGAATGACATAAGCATTTTGGATATTTATGTCAATTTAAAAGATTTGAATCTTTTTCAAACAAAGACAGCGTGTACCAGAATGACATGCTCATACAAACAGAACAACTTTCTCCATGGGACTAACATGGAAATCACGAAAAAATATCTGCTGGAACAGCACACAAAACTTCAATACTCGACCAAAATATATGGAACAGCGGATTTTGGACCACACACTCAAATTTGGCCGCAACTTGCTGGTACACGCTATATAGGACAACACATCTCCCCCAGCGACGCCCTAAGCCGAGGATCGTACCCCACAGGGGGTGCCGCTTAGCGTGTAGTCGTTTAGTTTGTAAGTTATTATGCCCTGGCCTTAATCTAAAGGCACCCACAGAATAGTCCGGTTAAGCAGACGACAACCTCTCAGACTGAAATGCGAGATGTCACTCATAAAAAAAAATCTCATCATTGTTTGCACGACGACTAATCAAGATAAACCAAACTAGTTTACTCGGATCTCTCATTTTATGAAGAATCCATACAAAACGAGACCATGTTATACAACCGTGTGTGCCAGAGGCAGAGCCCTTATCAGTTATCAATTAAACTTATACCGATACGTCTCCACTTCTGGCACTAGAACTGCATCATTCTTTTTTCCGTACGTTTCTTCACGGGTGACCATTGAAAACCAGCGCTGTGCTGTGGGCCCCTTATAGCACAGCATCATGCTGAGTGGTTACCTACTTGTCGCAGTCACGACGTGCAAGCTGAAAACTTTTTTACTTTTTTTTTTGTTATTTTTAGGATTCCGTACCCAAAAGGTCAAACGGGGCCCTATTACTGAGACTTCGCTGTCAGTCCGTCCGTCCGTCCGTCCAACCGTCTGTCACCAGGCTGTATCTCATGAACCGTGATAGGTAGCCGGTTGAAATTTCTACTGATTATGTATTTCTGTTAATGCTATGACAACAAATACTAAAAACAGAATAAAACAAATATTTAAGGGGGCTGTCATACCAAAAAGTGATATTTTTGCTCGTTTTTATAAATAATGGTACGGATGCCTTCGTGCGCGAGTCCGACTCGCACTTGGCTGGTTTTTTATCTTATTTTTGTATATTTTATCTTATTGTACTTACAAATGTTTGTTTTGCTGTGTAAGTTTATTGTTTTCATTTTAAAACTGTTATTTTGTATGCACGTCATTTCCCTGCGACAGATAAATACTTTTTCTTTCTTTATTTTCTTTCCCCTTAATCAGTACATAATCAGTCTCTCCCCATCCCTACGCTCACGTCACGTCACGCGGGTCAACGTGCTTCGGACGTGTTCAAACTACAAGCCGTCGCGACACCGTTCCGTTCGCGTTACATGCTTCAATGCAAATCTGCACTCAACCGAGATACTTGCGCTAAATTCTGCAGGTTATCGGCTTAAATAGGGTTTAATGGGTGATGACATTTTGTTTTGTTAAGTAGATGGGTTTATATATAATGCTCATTTTCACTTACTCTAGGTAACACCTAAATAAGTGCGTAAATAGTGAAAGCGCATTATGTAATGGGTGGTCACTCATCCACGAACTGACCTTGGTAAACGAAGTTTAACCTGAAGGTTACTCCGTGCGGCTGTTATTATTTAACCACGAGCTCCAATATCTATCATCATATGCCTAGCCTTTTCCCAAACTATCTTGGGGTCGGCTTCCAGTCTAACCGGTTGCAGCTGAGTACCAGTATTTTACATGAAGCGACTGCCTATCTGACCTCCATAACCCAGTAACTGGGTAATACGATACCCCTTGGTAAGATTGGATGTCAGACTTTTTGACTTCTGGCTACTCGTAACGACTGTCAAAGATCTGCAAATGACAGCAGGGACCAACGGCTTAACGGCATAGACCGAATCGAAAAAATGTGTACCAGCCTAACTATATAGAACCAGATTCTTAATTTTAACAAAAATCTTCTGTAAACATCCGCAAGCATGTTTGAAGAAAAACATAACCTCCCTATAATTTACGTAATATTTCTCTTAAAAAATCGCTGTTTTTTATTCAAAGAATAAAAACTAGATTTATAGTCTTGTTAAATGTAGGTTACTATGAAAAGCTGCGGCAACAATTTCAAACAAAAAGAAACTGTAAGGGTTGTTACACACATCTTCGGGTCGGCACTGTTCGGTGCAGCCGGGCGGCAAAGTCCATAATGGGTTTGCGATTAAGTCACCTGTAAATTTTATTTTCGAATCGTATTTCTTGCACGATCAAGCCGTTCGGCTTAATTCGAATTGACCCGATGCGACCCGTACATGATCCATCAATGACAAATATCGAATGAAGTCGTGTGTCCATAGGCACAAGCTGAATGAAAACCGAACATGTTTTAGTGATCACTTCGGGTCGGCAAAAAATACCATCCAATGAGGCAGTTTTTATTTTATTGAAATAAAACTTGCTTATAACATATTATGTCGTAGTGCGGCGATTTTATTTCGCTAGACGTGGTTATCATGTGGGCATAACATGGGTTTCGTGCTATGAAAACACACTCTACAAAATCAAAAGTAATTTATTCAAACTAGGCTGAAAATCAGCACTTTTTGAATGTCAAAATTACAAGAGACAGTCCCTCAAAACGCCCGCCCTTCGCTACTTCCTAGTGTTTTAGCTGGGAAGAAGAAGTGGCGGAACAAACTCCCCAGCAACACATCTGTCTGTTCGGTTAGAAGAACCAGATTCTGTAGAAGCGCGCTTAGGTGTGGGTAGACTGGTAAGTAGGTCGCCTCTGGCGCGCTTGCCGATAGATGTCATCTTCTGTCCGTAATAATGACTGACTCCGACATATACATATTATATTTAACATTTTTAGCGTAAAAGATTAATTCTGGCGTTTGAAAAATACATGTTTTCGTCGGACAATTTTCATCACTAGTCAGAACCAGTATGTAAAGCCCCTAAGGGAACACAAAAGAAAAACTACCAAACATTTTCTTCTCAATTGGTCGTTACATCTTTGCCCAATATTTTCACAGTCTACGGGATATCGGGACTATATTTTTAGTTCACTGCTAATAAAATCCCAAATACAGTACCCGCAGCAAATGTAAAGGGAGAAGAAGAATCTACATCTCAATACATTCATGTAAGCGTTTCGTATCGTAAGAATTCATAAATTCATGCTGAATTTTATGCATTTTTATACGAAGCTATACCTATAATTGGACAAAGTGAAGTCTGAGATAGTGAACGATGAAAACCTTTGTTTTGTAATGAAAAGGAATTTTGTATTTTTGATAAAAGTGGGACTGGTACAGTTTTAAAATATATGTTGACAATGTAACCTGTAGACAAAGCTCAAACCCTCGGAGTAAACTTAACGCATAATTTAAAAGATTTTATAATTTAAATGACTGTAAAATTACAATTTTTTGTTATAATATCCATACAAATATTCAGTATACATTTATTTTACATAGTTAACAATACATTTCATGGTAATAGGCTTATCTATACTATACTAATGTTATAAAGCTGAAGAGTTTGTTTGTTTGTTTGTTTGCTTGAACTACTGATCCGATTTGAAAAATTATTTCAGTGTTAGATAGCCCATTTATCGAGAAAGGCTATAGGCTATATATCTTCACGCTACGACCAATAGGAGCGGAGTAGCAATGAAAAATGTTGCGAAAACAGGGAAAATGTGACGCAGACGAAGTTGCGCTGGACAGCTACTTATTATCTATCTATTTATTATATATATATATAAATAATAAGAGAAGTCCTGACTGACTGATTGACTGACTCATCAACGCCCAGCCCAAACCTTTAAACCTAGAAAGCTGAAATTTTGCACAGAGGTTCCCTTTATAATGTAGACAAGGAATAAGGAAGGATTTTTCGAAATTCAACCCCTAAGGGTCCTAAATAGGAGATGAAGGCTGAAATTTCATATACAAGCTTCTGGTTAGAAATAAATAAACTAATATTTTAGCGTCTTCGAGAAATTAACCCCTAACAGGGTGAGATGGGGGTTCAAAGTTTTTATGCGGAATCCGTCATTTTTGAAGTAAGAAGAATGACATTAAATATTTAAGTTTCTGGGCAAAAATAAATGAACACGTATTTGGCCGTTTTTGGAAATTCGACCCCAAAAGGGAGAGAAGGGGTTGAAACATTAGTAAAACAAATATAGTCTGCACAGCTTGAAATTTACTATTTGTGTTTCTCGATGGAATTGATAAACACGTATCAATGTTTTTGGAAAATCCATCCCTCAGACGATAACAGGGGTGGCAATTTTTTTTTTTTTTTTTGTAGTTTTAGTACTTTTGTATGGACAAATACGCTAAAAAAAACTTCATATAAGTTCACACTTCTAGGGAATCTGGGTCATTTGTGTGAAGGACACTTGCGGGACGAAAATATATTGCGCATGGATACTTGCGCGAAAGACACTCACGCGACTGGACACTTGCGCGACTCAATGGCTTCATGGGTGTCGTTTTCGTGGTTTTAGCGGGTCGCTGGCAATGAAAATGAAAATCCGAGATGGCGCCGAGGAAAATTTCCTGTTTTTCGTTCATTGGTGTCGTTTTCGTGGTTTTCGGGGTCGCTGACCAAATTGACGCCGAGGAAAACTTTCGGTTTTTCTTTCACGGGTGTCGTTTTTGTGGACTTCAGGGTCGCCGATAACGAAAATGATGACCTCATTTTCTAAGTGCAAATAATATAAAAACTTTTTACAAAAAAATATAACCGACTTCCAAAAAAAAACAAAAAAGTGCAAAATAATATTTTACTTTCGTCAGTCGGTGACTTGTCGGTTGTCTTGTTGTTGTTTCTTTCTTTTTTTTGCCACCGACTTCCGAAAGTAAAATATTATTTTGCACTTTTTTGTTTTTTTTTGGAAGTCGGTTATATTTTTTTGTAAAAAGTTTTTATTATACCCTTTTCAGTTGTGGTATCTCACTTAAATTCTTGTCTAGTATCATTTTTACATTGTGACTAGACACCAGCACATCGTCCATACATACGACAAAGGACAAAATGCATAATAAAGGGGATGACTCAAAAAGTACCAAAGCAAAGATAATAAAATTCATATGGGCCAAGTATCATCCCATTAAGCCGACCCCAAGATAGTTTGGGAAAAGGCTAGGCAGGAGAACCGGGCAAGCTTTCTCTACCAAATGAATGAAGATTCATGTAAATCGGTCCAGTAATCACGGAGAAATAGGTGTACGTGATAAATTTACAAATAAAATAAAATGAAAACTACAGGGCCAAACTATATAACATTTTTTATGGGACCAAATAGCAACTATTCCGCATCAAACTAAAGAAGTTAGTAAAGTAATAAGTCTCAGCGTAATCGGTGTACATTCAACAAAAACTAATCGAATTGATAACCTTCTCCTTTTAGAAGTCGGTTAAAATAAAAAAAAAATAAAAAAAAAGATTTCTATTTTTTTTTAATTATTACTTGTACATACACCTGGAAATTGCATACCGTTACAATTCCAACAAGCCCAAACACAGCTAAGATACATTGTCTTATTATTGAGTTCCGGTGCCTGTCTCTAGGATTCATCATCAGATCTGATGATAGAATGATTCTTATTGAACGCAAATGCTTCACTTGTTGTAGAAAATACCAAAACCGCTGTAAGTTTTCCTATAAAATTTGAGGGTTGCCCTCGATTTCTCCAGGACCCAATCATCAGATCCTGACTTGGTGACTATGGGACCACTTCAGAAGTATCTCCTTTCGAACAAAAAAAGAATTTTGAAAATCCGTCCACAATTGGCGGAGTAATCGCGTAACATACACACAAAAAAAAAAACATACCGTCGAATTGAGAACCTCCTCCTTTTTTGAAGTCGGTTAAAAATTTAAATACGCTTTGTCTGAATATCCTCCCCTAGGCTATGTCTGGCATTAATTTAAGTGAGAACAGCGAAGCCGCGGGCAACAACTATTATCTATAACATTTAAATTACTATTTTCGACATTATTTTGGGGGGTTAACGCATACGTGGACAATTGCCGAACTCCACGCGGGCGAAGCCGCGGGCAGAAGCTAGTCCCCAATAAAATGGATCTTTACATACCTAACTATCGAAATGTGGCTGTACTGTACACATCTGCTTACCCTCTCAGATCATACAGGCGTAATGTTATGTTATGATATCGCGTAAACAATAAACATCTAAGTGATTGCAGCAATTACGACAGATATTTATATGCCATCTATAATTAAAGAGTTCCTCTATGGTGCGGAGACATGGACATTGCAAATGCAGGATCGACGCAAGATTGACGACCCGGAGATGTGGTGTTGGAGACGCATGCTCAGGATAAGGTAGACCGCTCGTCGGACTAACGTGTCAATACTCGAAGAACTCAACATTAAACAGAGACTATCGTCGCTTGTGCAATTACGAATTACCGCGTGGTCGATCACCAACCTGATGTACAGACTCCATCAAATATGTCACCAAGTTCCCTGTGGCAGAATGTGCTCGCCATGCGGCCAATAGAGAGCGGTGGAAAAGGATCGCGAAGGCAGCGACCGCAGTTGTAGGTGACCCACCATGACAACGACCACTCTGTCAAGAGTGAACGACTAAGAAGAGATTAAATAGTTCCATTGTATAACTGCGTAGATCAGCATCAGATCTTCACCAAATTTAAACGCGACCCCTGACTTATATATCAGCTCAGCAACATGAGTTGATAACCAGGCACAATGCCCATGACGTGTGCTTATAAAATTTGGAGAGTTCCCTCGATTTCTCCAGGATTTTATCATCACATCCTGATCTGATGACCATGGGACCACATGGGTATTTTACTGTTTCTTATCAAATTTCTTATCCCATCTTATCTAACAATCCTCAAAAAAATTGATGGTTGCCGTTAATTTTCTTGGCATCCTATCCTCAAATCCAGACTTATACTTTCCATCATCAGCTTAGCAACATGAGATGATGATTACTAGGCACAAATATCTGAAATGTGTTAGAAAGTATATGAAAAACATTGCATGTGCCTATAAAATTTGAGGGTTACCCTCGATTTCCTTGAGATCCCATCATCAGATCCTGACTTGGTGACAGTGGGACCTTTTCAGGAGTATAGGCTTTTAAATACACAAATATTTTTTTTAAAAATGGCTCACGTTTGGCGGAGATATAAGTGAACAAACAAAAAAAAACCAACAGTCGAATTGAGAACCTCCTCATTTTGGAAGTCTGTTAAAAATCCTTCAACCTTACATTATGTTTTCGTAACACATTCTTGCTGAAGCTCTGTTCACGTAAATACAACCAAAACGTGTGCTGTTACTCAACGTATGTGAAGTCTTTTGAAAAATACGGAAAATAATTTTCACGTTTGTCAGGAACTAGGGGACTTTTATGTACAGCTATGGTTGCATTGATATTATCAGAGACAAAGGTTTGCTAACAAATTGTACTGTAATCCTCTAGAATCTGGATTATACTGTAAGGTTGGAATTTTAAATGTCATTACACAAATCAATCACAATAATTCTGTATATATAACAAAAACCAAATTATTAAAAAAAAAAAAACTTCTAAACAGGTAAATTCTAAACCAATGAGGCCAATCAAACTCTAACAAATTATTTATTTATTAGGTGCTTGCGGTTTGGACATGAAAGAAAAACACAAACTTTACTTGTGTACCAAAAGTTTGGTAACTTTGGTATACAGGTTACCAAAGTTACCAAAGTCAATTCGGGTCAACGAGTAAGGTAACTGTAGGTGATAGGTTTGGAACGGTCATGTTTAACTTCGACAGATTTTCTTTCTTTAATGTAACGTCGCGGTTATTGGGTAAAGTTTTCGTAATGATCTATGGGCGGAAAACCTGCATTGCATTGGGTAGTGAAGCATGTAAAAATGTATGTTAGTATGCCAAATTGCTAGCACTACTCTGTTATCCTGCTATGTTGGTTATGACCTCATGAGTTCCATTTCTTACTTCTTTCTATGGCACATAGGGCTAATAATAGTCATTTAGAGTTACCAGGGAGGTTACCATATATTACGAGGTCTTAATTAAAGCAGTATTGTTTTAATGTCAATCCAGTAAAGGAAAGAGACGGAGCTATAGAGGATGTCTCGTGCCATCTCTTTCACTCTGGAATAAGATTAAAACAACACTGTTTTGAGACGTCACGGTAGGCTACCTGAATTTGCTGAAGAAATATTTGGATATTCTTAATTTACCAAATTATTGCTTAATACTACATTGGACAGTGGTGATCTTTGCCCTGCCTTTTTTTAATGCTTCGTTCAAAAAGACCATTGGGTCAAAGTTAAACTAAGAAATCGGGGTAAAATGCTCAGCAAAATAAAATTCAAATCGCCCATAGAAAATGGTGCCAAATACACTACAAATCATTTCAGAGAAAAAACCGGTCAAGTGCATTTAATAAATTCAAGCGAAGAAATACTGCAAGATAAAAGTGCTGAGTACCTACTTGGAAGAATTATTTTGCTGTGATTTATAGTCTTGAATTCTATTATTACTCGAGTGTGTATGGGCCGCCGGTAGCCGGGACAAACTTAACGTCGTAAAGTTAAGTTGGTCCAGGCTGTCATTTGTAGATCTTTGATAGCCATTATAGGTCAGGACAGTGGCCAGAAAGTCTGACAACCAAGGGGTATCGTCCTAACCAGTACTAACTGGGTTGTGGAGGTCAGACAAGCAGTCGTTCCATGTAAAATACTAGTACTCAGCTGAGTCCGGGTAGACTGAGAACCGTAACCAACATAGTTGGAAAAAGGCTAGGCAGATGACGTGCTTGGTATGATTTTGCAAAAAACTAACTACAAAAACTCCAAGAAAGAGGTAAAAACATGAGAGGTGTCAAGGGACACCCGGATGGAACGAAGTTCATACATAATATCAATTTTAGATTTAAGTTAGTGTGCGAAAAATAAAATATTTAATTTAAGGAAGATTAATCCTTAATTCGAAGCAATACGTCTTACTTAACTGCACAACCGAATTTGTACTTTGTAGTTCGGTCACTCAAAATAATAATCATATCTATCCTTACTCACATACACACCCCAATTGTACGTAATTTAAGGAAATTTCAACTTTATTTTAAAGAAATAAAGCTAACAATAGCTTACTATAGCAAAAAGTGTCGTGACAACTTTTCGTAAGAATTTTTTCCGTCTAGCCCCCTTTCACAACGCGCGATAAGGAACTTCGTTCCAATAATATCAAGGCTTTTGAATTAGTTATAGACTAGACCAACAATGGAACAGCATTTTGTGTAGACTGATAATGATGAAAGGACACAAAATCAAAATCTAAATAATATGTTTATTTCACATAGGCCTACGCGGGAACTTATAAAACGTTGACAAAAAGGAGCTCGGTTCGGGTTGGTCGTTTTCTATGGAGAAGAACCGGCAGAAACTCCATGGCTACTCTTTTAAAACATACGAATTTGGAGAACGTCAAATGCTACGCATATTAGTCACTGGAAAACACAAGGTTCTAAATGGTCATCTTGATGATAACTTCATGGTTGCAAATAGATATTTACCACATTATTTTTAATCGAAACGGTCTTCATAGGCTATACAAAGTCTGTTGTGTGCGTCAATAAGATCCTATGTCTTGCTACGACATCAGCCAACATCAAAACAGTCATCATTCCCCTTTGACCTCTAGCCGAATTTTAGGCTTATTGCCAAAACCCAAGACGCTAAACCATAGTTTATAGCTACTACACTGCCATGACATATCTGCATTTCATATTTCGCTATCGTAAAACGGGTGACAATCCATAAAGATTATTCCTCTCTACGTACGGCACATCGACATTGCTGATATTCCTTCGTTCGGCACACTTAGCACAGAAAAGTACTAGGTCAGGCGACATTTGGCTCAGATCCAAGGTACAATCTTGTAGCGTTTTCTTTTTTTTTTGCTTCATTGTAAAGTAACAGAGCGTAACCGATTTAGCAATAAATGGGAATGGGGTTGGTTCATAGGTTTTTGGTACTGAGTTCCGGCTTTTATTTTTGTAAAAAAGTGCGGTGTTTTTATTGGTATATAATTCTGTTCTTGTGTGAATGGTAAAGGCTTTATACGTAATATCTCGACACAATGGTGTGTGAAAAATATAAATCTTGTTAAGCAGCAAATAAAGAATATTCAAGGCTGACAATTGGACTTTTCTTACAAAGAAAAACAACTAGGTTGATTAGATAAGCTTTGATCATTAAGATGCTTTAATAATGATGTTTTACCTAATTCATTTCACAGCAGACGAACTACTAAGCTATTTTCAAAAGTATATGACCATATAATTAAAACCTTTAATGACGTGATTAAGAATCTTAGGACAAACAAGAAGACTCATTAATCACCTACATGTAAACTTTCCTTTTTAGTTGACATGTAAAGAAAATGTTCATGTATTTTATAAGACCTGTATTTTAGAAACAGTGCTCATGCATGAGGAGAACTACACACAGGTTTGACAGAAGCCATCTAAGCATGCTCTTATAAATAATTGTCTATTTATCTGCTTTTAATCCGCAACGTTCTCGTATAACTTTATTCTAAACTAGCTGTCCCGCACAACTTCGTCCGCGTCACATTTTCACCGTTTTCGCAATATTTTCATTGCTGCTCCGCTCCTATCGGTCATAGCGTAACCTATAGCCTTCCCCAATAAATGGACTATCTAACACTGAAAGAATTTTTCAAATCGGATCAGTATTTCCTGAGACTAGCACGTTCAGGCAAACAAACAAACAAACAAACTTCAGCTTTATTATTAGTAAAATTAGATTAGATATCCTGCTGAATACATTAACAAGCACATGCATCCTAGCATCCCTGAAACTTAATTTAAATTAAACTAGATTTGAGTTACTTTAACATTATTATCATCATCATCAGCCTATAATATTCCCACTGCTGCGACATAAGCCTCCTCTCTATGGCTGTAATCCACCACGCGGGCCTAGTGCGGATTGGTAGATGTCACATGTCTTCGAATTTTTAGTTCTAGGACATGCCGGTTTCCTCACGATGTTTTCCTTCACCGTTTTTGAGAGCAGCGGTGATGATATAAAATACACAAAGTAATGCGCCTGCCTGGGTTCGAACCTACGACTTACTGCTCGTAAGTCGGGGCTGCTACCACTGGGCCACCGCTGCTCCCAACATTATTACGTCAGACTAAAATTACCTCAGTTCATAGTTCCATATAGAAGCTCATGCGTATATCAACGATGACGTCAGAAATTCTCGTCTATTTATTCCCACAATATTCTCACGAAATCCCCAACTAAAGATTACATAACAGAATTCCATTACGGGCAATAAAAGCTATGTGGTGACGTCACAACTACGTCACCGTACAAACAGCGGAATAGCAGGTGTTCTTTCATTACCCAATGAAAGTCGCGGTGTAATCGCATTAGATGGGTCGACAGACGTGAGTGTGTGTAAATAGAGAAAAATGGCTGTTTTTATCTGGGAGGTGTGGATGTGGAATAGGAGCTCGTGGCTAAATAATAACAGCCGCACAGGTCGATCTTTACGATTAAGCCATGCTTGCCGAGGTTGGCCCGTGAATGGGTGACCATAATTACATACCGAGTGTCCTCCGTGCCTCGGAAAGCCTGTTTGCACGTTTGGTCCCGGCTGTCATTTGTAGATTTTTGACAGTCATTACGAGTAGTCAGAAGCTAAAAAGTCTGACATCCAGTCTTACCAAGGGGTATCGTAGTACCCAGTTACTGGGCTGTGGAGGTCAGATAGGCAGCCGCTTCATGTAAAATACTGGTACTCAGCTGCATCCGGCAAGACTGGAAGCCGACCCCAAGATAGTTTGGGAAAAAGGCTAGGCATCATCTGCTTAGCCTTTTCCCAAACTCGTTACGACTTAAGTCGAGTTAAGCCGTTGGTCGTGGCTGTGACATGTAGATGTCACAGCCACGACCAACGGCTTAACGTGACTTCCGAGGCACGGAGGAACTCGGTATGTAATTTTGGTCACCCTTCCACGGACCAACCTCGGCAAGCACGGCTTAACCTTAAAGATCGACCCCTACAGCTGTTATTATTTAGCCACGACCTCTTCATAAAAATACCTTTTCAATCCTTTAAAAAATGCCGTTGTCCTGTTTTAAGACACTGACTTCACTGGCCAGTACAGTATAAAACAATTTACCCAGAAAGACAACAGCTTATTCCGTGGTTTGGTAATGGGTTAATATCCCGACCATCTATACGCCGTTGGGCTATTTATTTTACACCTTACCGCCCGTGCCCTGGAACAGAGCCAAAGTGATTAATCTTGCTATCTCTTAGCTATGTCATTCAGGAAAACAAAAGTTCGCAATAAGTTCAAAAATATCAGCCATTTTTCATAGTTTATTCTTCGTTTTACGATACTTTTGGAGATATTTTCAAGATGGATGTGATTGAAAGGTTAGTGGAGGGTTTAGTATTAATCGTCCCTGTCTCTACTGCGAAGGCCACAGAGAGTCATAGCGGTCAGGGTCATACGCGGATACCGCACTGTGTTCACGGAAGCAGCATGCGTCCTCTCGGTCACACCCCCGTAGGATTTAGAGGCCCAAGTGCTCACAGAAGTCTACTAGTGAGGCGCAGACCTGCAAGTGGAGAATCGCAGAAGCCCGCCGTTATCTCGCAGAAGGAAGCAGCGGAGCGCGTTAGGGAGAAAGACGCCCTCGCTGACTGACAGGACAGGGTGGCGGAGGAGGTGCCATGGCGACCTGATGCCGCCCCAGGAGGTGCCAGCGGGCGATAGATCGGGGAGTCTATCGCTGTCGCATTGCACAAACCTCGCGAGCGGTGGCGATGTCTCAGTTAAGCCCGGACAACGCCACAGGAGTTGTTGCCCGGAGGTGGGCTGCGCTGGATAGGTCACGAATGTCATGCGTAGCAGTTCTCGTGGCCCATCTACCAAGTCGACAGTAGGCTCACGGTGGTGTTTTTTAGTGGGTGCAAGCCCCACATAACCAAACCGTCTGCCCGGATGGCGCGGTATGCGTTAAGGATTTTTCACCACAAAAACAAAAAAAGGGTTTAGTATTAATAGAACTGAGATTGGTCTAGAGGTCATAAGCGCGACTACTGAGCATGATGACTTCGAAGCCAAGACTCAATTTTCTCGAGTCGAGCAAATTGTTTTTAGGATTTTCCATCAGAAATTTCTCAGTCGTAGCCACGGAGTCTAGATTTGTGCCCAGTTGATGGCCGTTAGCTCACCTCCTATTACAAGAGACTTAAACATAACTGGCGAAATGTGTTCGTCTAACTGTAAATGACTATTTCATGAAAAAGTAATTCAATGGGATTGAATTAACTTAGAATCTGGTTTTCATGATTTTAATTCTGTAAATACATATTTCTTACGATCGGGAATTATACACCGTGTAAATCACCTCATCACGAAACCGTCAACAAAGCATTCTGTACATGAAACTAAGTAACTTTACGCAAAAAATATTGTTGGGAAACGACTTTTTTTTGGGGGGTGTAAAATCATGTTTTGTGGTAGAACTCAATGTAACGCACTCAAAACATTGTGCTGATGGACGGATTGAATAGTACGGGGGTCGTGGAGGTGTTTAAAGTAAAAATCTTACATTAAAAAAAATACTTGTCAAAAAATTGGAACTTTGACCCCTAATATCTCCGTAACTAGAAGGTTCCCAGGTATGGTGTAGAACAAAAAAATGATCGCAATGACGGGGAGAACCAGTGCCTTTCGGCTTCGTTAAGAGGTGTTTTACACCCTTTATTTCGTTCAACAAACTGCCTGACATTGACCTGCAAAATTAAACAGCTAATAAACGTAAGAAAGTTTGAATTTTGTGAGCTAACCCGTTGCTTCCCCCTTACCTAAAACGTATAAAAATCACAACAATGTTGCAACACTCTCTCAAATAATACCTACAGTTAATAGCAATAGTTTCCAATACATCAAAAGATTGACGGCGCAGTACCGTTGTGGGGCTGATTCGAAAAGTTTCAGCTCGACTCTCGACGATTTGACGGTGATTCTTGAGTATTTTGTGCCCCTACCTTTGGAAAACAGAATAAAGTGAAACTGGCTTCGTGTTAACGTTTATACTTTTTCTGATTTTGGTAGGAACATGTATAAGAACTGAACTAAATAAACTTTAATACTAAGTCCTTCCTAAATATCACTTCCTGACGTCAAAGAGGTATGCACGAACTCAGGTGTTGCCAGAGTTTAGTACTAAGAATTAACTTTTACTTTTGCCAATGGCTCGGTGGTTAAAAGTGGAACTTGTTGAGTAAGTTGCTGGGTAAGGTTGGAAGCAACAAAAACTTGAGAGGTGTTAAGGGACACCCGGATGGAACGAAGTTCCTTTCACGTACATAATATCAATACATTTTAGATTTAAGTTAGTGAGCGAAAAATAAAATATTTAATTTAAGGAAGATTAATCCTTAATTCGAAGCAATACGTCTTACTTAACTGCACAACCGAATTTGTACTTTGTAGTTCGGTCACTCAAAATAATAATCATATCTATCCTTACTCACATACACACCCCAATGGTACGTAATTTAAGGAAATTTCAACTTTATTTTAAAGAAATAAAGCTTAATAGCTTACTATAGCAAAAAGTGTCGTGACAACTTTTCGTAAGAATTTTTTCCGTCTAGCCCCCTTTCACAACGCGCGATAAGGAACTCCGTTCCAAAAAATGTTGTAGTGACTGTTTGTCACTTAAATCAAGATCGCTGAATTAAAGACTAATTTCCTTATTCATATCAGAACGCAAAAGATCAGCATTGAAGCGTGAGCTTAAATGTACTTCAGTTCGTAAAGTCTACATCATCGTCTGCCTAGCCTTTTCCCCAACTATGTTAAGTTCGTAAATTCTACATTGTTCATTAACGGCACTACCATTATCATAATCAAATTATACCTTCTATAAAAAAGTCTTAACGAGTTATTTTTTACGATCGAGAACGGATAGTAGGGCGAATTCTCGACCGTAACTAATGGGTAAAGATGTTACAAGTTTGATTAACTCTTAGCTTTCGATACGATTAGTAATTTGCTACTATTTTCTTGGGGCTACTTTGTTATGATTTTGTTGATAGGTACTGGAACAGGTTTATTAATGAGGTTTTCTTCCTTCGGTCGTTAATGGGGGTAGTCAAGATTTATAAGTACAGAGTACTCAATTATCTCTTTGTAGCATTATTGCAACCCCAAATATATTGGTTTTTTTTGGCTACATATGGTATCTGAGTGTATATTGCGTTACTGGGTTGTGGAGGTCAGATAGGCAGTCGCTTCATGTAAAATACTGACACTCAGCTGCATCGGTTTAGACTGGAAGCCAACCCCAAGATAGTTTATGAAAAGGCTACACAGATGATGATGATAGTATCTGAGTGATCTTAAATCTTCGACTATTTCTTAAGAAAAACAGGCGAGATATTATGTAGTAAATAGATATCAGTAAGAATGGAAAAAAACAATGTGAGTTAGTCACTGCTTATATTGTAGGAGGAATTTCAAATATGCATTATTATACTTGCATTATTTTCCACACTATGTAAATGAATGGAAATCTCAGTATAGAATCAATAGTAAACAATCAATATCAGTAAATTAAATTCCTGAATATTAAAACAAACTTACGTATCTAGCAACATACATTGAGGATTGACGCTATCAGCGCTAATTAAACAGAATGTACTGTTTCACTTCCAATTTAATGTCACAAGTTCACAACTCATAAAACACACTAAATAATTACACTTGATCACTACTATTTGCTTGATGTCCGCTGCAAGTTGACCTATGTTCAGGTTTCCTCGCACGATCAAACACATAATACTAATATCACAAAATGACACACTGAAACTTGCACTTTTGAAATTGCATCTCTGAGCTGTGCATTTTAATGACCTGAGCGAATGTAATGGGCGTTAAAAGACCTTTAACGAAGCCAAAAAGGCACTTGTTCTTTCTATTGCCATTGCAGTATATTTTTTCGTTAAGAACCTGGACTTAGTGGCCTACCATAACGTCTTAAAACATTATTGTTTCATTCTTATTCCAGAGTGGGTAAGAGAAGGAGCTATACAGGTCGTATAGCTCCATCTCTTTCCCACTCTGGAATAAAAATTAAACAATAATCCCCTGGGCACCTTCTAGTTACGGCGACATTGAAAGCCAAATTTCCAACTATTTAATGTAATTTTTTTATCTATAATACCTGCATAACTCCTGTACATATTCAATGTATCCATCGTGCATCGGCACAGTGTTTTAAGTACGTAAAATTGGGTCCTACTGTAAATCGTGAGTTTTACAAAAAAATAAAAGAAATAGTTTCTCTGCAATAATTTTTGCGTAGTCACATAGTTTGATGAACGGAATGCATGGTCGACGACTTCGTGAAGCATCTATTTGCACCGTGTATTAAGTGTTGGTTAGTGTTACTGAAAACGGATATAAGTAGGTACACCACATAAAAAAATAGTGTGTTGAGTCCCTCCGCGCGGAAGAAGTTAAACTTCGTAATACTACAGGCATGCGTTCGAGTGCCACGCATTCACTCTCGTTATTTTATTAAGCTTCTTAATAATATTTTGTTGTTTCCTTGTTGTATTATTTTTATTATCTACGTAATTATAACATAGGTTTATCGAGGTTATTCTACTCATGGAAATTGACCGAAGGCTGGTCACACCGAAGAGTCGTATACATGACTTTTTGCACGCAATCTTGCGTCCCTAGTAGAACTACGTAATCGCAAATCTTGTAATACTGCCATCTCTTAGTGAGTTTTAGAAATTATTCCCCCTCCATGGTAGCGTTAAACTTGTTGAAAGTCGCATAAGAAGTTTCAATTCAAAAATCAAAGAAGTAATATGATAAAAGGAAGCCCGAAAATATCTGACTAAAATGAGCAAAATTGACTCCTTTTTCCCTAGTAGGGGTAACAAACTCATTCAATATCGATCTCAACTTTGAGTTTATTGAAAAATTCTGTTGTTTCATCAGATTACAGACCTGTGCATACAAAAACCTTTATTTTTAAACTTCGTCCCATGAATTTAAATTAGGGTACCGAGTTTGGGATTTTGATGAATGGACATCCGGGAGTGATTATTATGTATGTGTGTCGTTTGGAATACTCACGGATTTTGCCTCTGGGGATCGGCAGAGTAAATGAAATTGGTGCCTGGGGATTTCTGATGGCATTTTTAATCGTTTGTAAGTCAACGACTTATTTTGATAAATAGGTTCTTATCAAAATGAGTCGTTGACTTACAAACGATTAAAAATGTTAAATCGTTTGTAAGTGTTTTTAAAATAAAAATCCAAGATGGCAACGAAAGAAACCTTTTGGTGCCATCTTGGATTTTCATTTTAACCTCATTTTCATTGTCAGCGACCCCGAAATTCGCGAAAATGACACCCATGAAGGAAAAACTGAAAGATTTCGGTTGCACTAACACTTGCATTATTAATATTTTTGATTACCGTAATAGTAGCCCTAATGCAATCAGTATCGTGAGTGCACTACTCACGAAACTGATTGCATTAGGTTAGTTTAAAATAATGCCCATGACTTTACCAGCTGAGGCAGCTGACAGCGTTAAGGAGGAGTTTTTTGACGCCCTTTTATAGTTTACTTTATTTTAGTTTTTTAATTTATAAGTTTGTTATTCTTTGTTATGTATACAGGGGGTAACGGAAAGGGTGTATACATACAAATACAAATACAAATACAAATACATACAAAATATCACCAGCCTCATACATTTGAGTCGAATAGGTATTGCAATTTTTTATGGGGCAGCAGATAATTTTTTCGCTGAAAAACATGTTTTATAATAAGAAATATGTTCAGTTTTATCGTCTGTAGCGGACCCTTAAGTATGTTTATACCCTTTTCATTACAACCTGTATAGATACATTTACAAATCATTATGATCATAATTCTTCTGCCCTAACACTTTTTCTATTATTCTTTATTGCACACAAAAAAAAAACTAATTGCAATAAATTGGGTTAAGCTCGCCACAAGATCCACACATTATAAAAAAGACCAGTCGAAAAAGCACTACGAAATTGTACTAATTACTATTTTTAAGACTAGTACTAATTAGTATTCTTAAGGATAGTACTAATTACTATTCTTAAGACTAGTACTAATTACTATTCTTAACACTAGTACTAATTACTATTCTTAAAACTAGTACAAATTACTATTCTTAAGACTAGTACTAATTACTATTCTTAAGACTAGTACTAATTACTATTCTTAAGACTAGTACTAATTACTATTCTTAAGACTAGTACTAATTACTATTCTTAAGACTAGTACTAATTACTATTCTAACTTTGGCGACTGATCCTTTCATCATCCCGATTCAAACTTTCGCCCACAGTTGAGCGTACGACGAAACCAACTTCTAAACCGATCAATACCCATAAAAATGCCTCCAATCTTTATCAAAATATGGTCAAGGAAGCTGACGACATGTTTATAGTGTAACCAATCCCAATAACGTTGATATAAATTATAACGATAAAAATAGTTTGAGAGATGTAATGAGGATGGCATAAGTAGGGTGGCTGTATCTTGTGGTGGGAAAGGACATGTGATGTCGTTATGAAGGGTGACTAGATTTTAAGAAAGGAAATTATCGGATACAACGGTGTTTTTTTTTACGGTACCGTTGGCGCAGTGGCTGAGTGATTGCCTGCTGTGTTACGTGTCGCGGGTTCGAACAGTTTTTTAGCCTAGTGGTAATCTATACCTGTGTATTCCGGGTCTTGGTTTGTGTAGCTGAGTTTTAAAGTTTGTAAACGCACCCACAACACGAGTGTCAAAAAAAACTTCGTTGGATCCCGTGAAAAGGTATAATCGTAAAACTTTCAAAACAAAATCAAAGTGAAATAGAACATAAAAATAATCTTTTATTAGGATGGTAAAATAGCAAATCTGTTTTTAGTAAAACTGGTAAAAAAAAACAATCTTAGTCAGAAATTGCCGATATTGCATTAGACAAAACTACCAGTTTGTGACAAACAACAAATAGACTTAAACAACATTTGTAAAAAACCTCTTATTTAATTCAATAAAGAACCAACATCTATCAGGACTTACTCCGAGTAAGCAATTATTTGGGAATTTATTATTTATTAGGTATTAATAAATACTTTATCAACCGCTCAGACTTATAAATAAAACAAAACTGTGGGAAAAAAGCTAAATAATATTGAGAAGTGAAATTTTGTTGCATTACATTGACACCCGTCAATAAATTAAATTTTTGTTAGTCATCAAATCGCTGCTCCCGTTCTGGGTGGAGCGAAAGGGAGTGTCAGACTTGTACTAACTAAAACCCATCCATGTTCCTTCTTAGCCTTTTGTGTTCCAGGGCTACGATATCTCTTTCGAACATTCCCGCGGCCCTGGCAGGCATCTGCCCTGTCCCTTACGCCTTGTATCGAGGTTTTAGTACGCGGTACTTCTCCAACGCTCCAACTATATTTTGACCAGGAGATTATAAGAGTAGAATGCGTTCATCCGTCTAGCCCTAAATATTTCATACTTTTAGTAAACAGAATTTCTCAAAATCAACGACAAACGGAGCCACCCGAAAAAGACACGACTCTTTACGATCCATTCAATCGTCTAACTTCGGGTAACTTCGTGCGCGATTTACGACCGACCAATAAAACCGCTTAGATGATAGTAAAATGGATTTTAATGGCATGTGCAAGGGTGCCGATGGCTCAATATGAAAGGTGAGGTGTAATGTATGCTGTGTTTAATAAAGGGAGGTCTTAGAATGTTAATTAACATTTTGAGGTATAGCGGGGGTAATAAAATTTCTATTGGGTGGCGGTAATGCTGAATTTGTGTAGCAGGCAGGCTTTCATATGCGTTCTTCTGCTTAGCTTGTCGATGAAAAATTTTCATTAAATATATTTAGCCAATATCAAAATCGAAAGTCATTTATTCAAATTAGGCTGATAATCAGCACTTTTTGAACGTTAAAATTACTAGAGACTGTCTACCAAACCGCCTGCCCTTCACCACTTCCAAGTGTTTTAGCTGGGAAGAAGAAGTGGCGGAACAAACTCCCCAGCAACACATCTGTCTGTTAGGTTAGCCTAATTCAGCTATGCGAACCTCAGTTTAACGTACTTTCTGAGGCGCGAAGGTGACTCGGTATGTAATGGTTGGTCAACCATCCACGGACCAACTTAGGCAAGGATTGACCCGAGCGACTGTTATTGCTTAGAATCTAGGTTTTCTGGGCCATCATCTAAAACGACAATTTCCCAAGTATCCTCTTCAGGATTGTACCCAGACACTACAGAATAACGCACCACTCAAATCTCTGTACCATGCAAATGAGTAGGCCCCAAACGTCTGTTACGAACGATCTTAATCACCAGTCTTATGACTATTCAAATTGAACTCAATCTTGAGGCTTAGTACCGTAGTACATTGGCATCAAGTTTCAAGTGAAATTGGTTGATTCTTGGTTAATTTACTCGAAATAGTTTGTGTCTGGGTTATGATTTTGAATATTGTAATGATAATGAATGGTTGAAGTTGCTTTAATTTTGTGTGAAAATCATCATCATCTGCCTACATCTTGCACAGACTGGTGGTCTGACTTTCGGACCACTGATTACCTGAAACGACTGTCAGATGAGAGGCGGGAACAAAAGCTTAACGTGCTTTCCGAGGCACGGAGCAAACTTCGTATGTAATGGGTGTTCACCCATCCACGGACCAAGATAGGCAAGCACGGCTTAGCCACGAGCTGCTGTGTGAAAATGTTGTGCTTTAATAGGCTTTAAAGAATTTCTGTTTAAGATTCATAATAATGATTGGTCTTCTTAAATCCACACTTTTTCACGGTTTTCAGAGCTCTTTTCTCGTTACAATCACTACTGCCTTATCTGTTCCACTAAAAAACCATATGTTAATATGAATTTATAATAAACTGGCTGTCCCGCGCAACTTCGTCTGCGTCACATTTTCCCCGTTTTCGCAACATTTTTCATTGCTGCTCCGCTCCTATTGGTCGTAGCGTGATGATATATAGCCTATGTCCTTCCCCAGGTTGAAATCTATCTTCTTGCCAAATTTCATTAAGATTCGATAAGCCGTTTAGTCGTGAAAAGGTAACAAACATACAAACAAACAAACAAACTAACATACAAACAAACAGAGTGACTTTCGCATTTATAATATTGGTATGGATGTAGGTACAAGGATCTTTTGGCACGTGGCCAAAGGAGGCACTGATGCCGCCATTTTGTTTTTTTTTTTAAATACAGCTTCACAATGGTTACCAACAACTCCCCCTCTCAATGTCATCCTAGTACCAAAACATCAATACAGTACTGTAGTACTTACAGCTTCGACTTCCAGGATCGTTTTTACTAGAAATAGTGCAGAATAATGAGTGAGAATAAATCATAATTATAACTTACTCGACAATCACATAACGTTTCAATTTGATACGCCAAATAAAATTAATTTTGAACAGTCAGTCCACGTAATTATTAAAAATCCAATGAAGTAAATTAATTTCTGTCAAATTGAAGCGATTCGACAGAAATTAATTTACTGACAATAATGAAATTTCTTTTAATATTATAATAATATTCATTTATTTCAGATGACCAAGATCCATTAGGTTAGTAACAATATTCTTAACCTATGTTAGTACTTAACTAAAAACACAGACAGTGTACAGGTGACTAGCGACCTCACCAACGGACTGTCATACCTCCCGACTATGGCGCTCAGAATGCTGTTGGGGCTGCCACGAAGTCTATTTAGCAGCGAGGCCGCTTTCTTACGCCGCACAGCATCGAAACAGTCGGTACGAGCCTCAGCGAACATAGATGACGCGCTACAGAACCGAGGCAGACGCATCAGCACCCTAAACGCGTTGTTATACTGAATCCGCAGAGCATTGTAGGCTTTTTGGGTGTGGTTGAACCACAGGCTCCCCGAGTACAGCGACATGCAATATGCTTTAAACAACGTTACTTTGACTGCAGCTGTACAACGGAAAAACCGGCGTGCCAACATATTAGCCCGAACCGACAATGCTCTGCGTTCCCTCTCCATATCTGCGTCGTCCCTCAAATCGTCCGTCACCAAGTGGCCCAGGTATTTAAAAGAGTACACCCTATGTAGCTCCACACCGTTCAGTAAAACAGGAGGGACGGAGGAGGGACACCTGGTACCGGACTTGAAGACCATGTATTTTGACTTGCTTTCGTTGTATACAAGGCCATGAGAAGCAGCATATGACTCGCAAACATCGAGAAGCTTACGGAGCGCACCGACCGAAGGGGCCAGCAGCACCATGTCGTCTGCATAGCTTAGATTATTGAAACAAACACCATCAATAAAACAACCGACACGTGTGCCGCTGAGCCGCTCGATCAATGCGTTCACATACAGACTAAATAGCAACGGTGAGGTCAGACCACCCTGCCTCACGCCACACTCCGGCCTACTTGGCTCCGAGAGCTCTCCTGCCCAGCGCACCCGACTCTCCTGCTTCATGTACCAGTACTGTAGAAGTGAGACAAGCTCCGGCGGCACGGCGGTATCAGACAATTTCTGCCAGAGGACGTCGAACGAGACAAGATCAAAAGCCCTGGACAAGTCTAGAAAACAAGCGTAAATAGGTGTTTTCCTGTCTGTGTAATACTTGACAGCATGCTTCAAACTAAGAATTGCGGTTTCTGTTGACAACCCCGGCCGAAACCCAAACTGGGCATCGTGCAGTTTGATGTGGGTACTTAAGTGAGAGTTAAGCACGCTGTCAAGTACTTTAGCTACGATGGTCGCCAAACAAATCGGCCTATAGTTTGACTTGTCCGCGACGTCTCCGGTCCGGTTCTTCACCACTGGTACCACCAGAGCCCGCACCATATCTGGAGGAAGGTATGAATGACCTAGGCACAGATTAAACAGTAGAGCGAGCACACGTGGCAAATGGATCCCACCATACTGCAAGTGTTCGATGCTGAGCCCATCGTGTCCAGGGGATTTGCCCCTTCTCATGCTTCTAATTTTTGTCCTGATGTCCTTTGCCAGAATGACCGTTGTTATTTCTGTAGCACTGTCCCCAGCATCGAACTCCCGGCATGGTGGCCCCAACCGCGACTTTACATCAAAATGCATTCTGAATAAATCAGCAACATCTTTCGAGTCAGAAACACCATTGACACTCACAGGCACACCGGACCTAGAATTAAACTGTTTAGTGCTCTTCCAAAAACCCCTAAAATCTGAATTCGAATGGCGTTTTGCTAACAAATCCATTCCAATCTGATCCTGGTTGTTTTGGCACCATTTAAGTTTACTCTTGAAGATCTTACGAGATTCTATCATTTCGTTAAATATGGCGCCGCAAGAAGGTCTACCATACCACAGCCACGTATTGAATTTAGTCTTAGCGTTCTTGTGAGCGTCACTTACAAATCTGTTCCACCCGGCCAAATGTTTCTTACGCTTCATGGACTTATACACATACGTATAACTCGCATTCTTACATAAAATGTCAACAATGTCCCTATACAAGTTATTTATAATGTTAACATGATTAGGATCCCTACAATATCTACCACAACAATGTTGTAGCTCGACTGGCAAGTCAATATGTTTTAGCTGTAGATTACACATATTTTCATAGGAACGACATTGTTCTACACTTCTTACGCCCCACTGAATTTTACTACGCAATGGGTATTGCCCATTTGTTTTTTGTCTTACAACATTAAAGTCACAGATCAAAACTAATGGTAGATGGTCAGACCAAAAGACATCGTACTTTACATACACGTTGGTGACACTGGACAGGGCCGCGTCTGTCGTGAGACAGTGGTCTAGCCAACGCTTACACCCATGAGCCTCGCTGATGAACGTGAACGTTCCTGATGTTAATTGCAACTTATTTGTGTCCACACAAGTCCAGTCCTGTTCCTTTGAAAACACCACAAGTTCATGATAAAAGCGCTCACCTGGATGGGCATTGAAATCGCCAAGTATGAACACAGACTCTATGCCAGATTCATCAATAATAGCACTAATTGAACTGAGACAATCCGTGAACTCAGGCATATTTTCTATTAGGTCCGTAGGCATATATACACAAACCACAAGCACTGGACGATCTTTTGTTGTGACACGTATTGCGGCAATACGCGGATTACCGCACGGTATTATTGTAACGCACTGAAACACTGACTTACGCCACAGCAATGCCACACCACCAAATGGTCGACCCCGAAGCATGCCAGCAGACGTGTCCACAGCTGACGTACCGGTGCCCGCGAAGTCATCGTGAATACTTTCCAAAAAGGACAGTTCGCCCGGCAACAGCCATGTCTCTTGCAAAGCGATAATATCCGCAAAACAACACAGCTGTTTGATACCGTGTATAGAACGCTTAATACTCTTGCAGTTGTAAGTTAAAAGGGTTGTGCCGCACGAGTTCATTAAGTAAATTTGTCGTTCTCTTCTTCATTACCCAGTTGGGGGTTTTTGTAAGGTCTAAAACGCCTACATGTAACACCGGCAGGCCATAGTTCCTCAGTCATAAACATATCCACTCTATCGGAACAAACGGATATCTTGTAAGCATTATATTCCTTTTCCTTTTTCATTTTAATTTTTTGTAGCTGAACTTTTTCTGTCGTTTTAGTCATTAAATACTCCGTTATATCATCTGCCGAAGTATCCTTGTGAACATTAGATAAGAACAAGTGTGTCTTACTTGAGCTAGCGGGCTTAAATCTATCTCCAGGCCCACAGGCGGCTTTACCACGCACCACTCCCTTTGATTTATTTAATTCGACATACTTATTTTTGTACCTTTTTTTTTGTATAGTAATCCATTCTTCATCGGGGCATTGTGATTTCCATTCCCCTTCACAAACTATATCTGCTAGTGATTTACCTTTGTTTACGTCGTTATGATCATTAGCACTAACATCGCAGTTGTTGAGACCGCACTCGGTCGCGATAACAAACTGGTTTGTGTTACTCATCGCAGGCGAACAGCTGACCGCGTTACTCGGTCGCAACCGTGCTAAGTCAACAGTGCCGGCGGCCGCGCCGACAGGGGTCGAATCGAGGCGCTTTTCAGTTATCCTTTTAGTCGCTTTAAGGACACTTCCTGGTTTGCTACATGCACTTCTCTGACTTTGAGGGCATACGGGGGATTGGCAGTTCACTTGATCGGGCGTTCTACACGAACCGCTTTCGCATTCGTTATTTAACATAAATGTTTCTCGTTTTCTGTGCAAATATGTAGGGCGATCTATATCAACCACAGATGTAGACTTTATGAGATCGACGTCCTGTTTTATAATATCCAACTGGTCGATTGTGGCACTGGATTCTTTAAGATATTTTACCTCTGATTTTAAAATAATGATATCTTTCAACAGTGCAGTGACATCGACATGATCAAAGGTGATCGGAGGCAATTTATCCAATACCCGGGCAACAAAAATAGGTGTTTTGTCAGGGTCTGTGATCTTGAATACCGAAATTATGTCTTCGATTTCCTTTTGTTCTTTGTTCTTGCGCCGTGACACATTGCGGGTACTTGTCGAAACTGATTCGAACAATAAATTCTTTGCAGCGGTTATTTCTGCCGTAGAATATGAGCTCACGCACAACCGGAACAAGCTTTCTTCATCCATTATACATATTTTGTTTTGTACAAAACATAACAACTCGTTAATAACTATATTGCACTGCGTACACTTTAACTTTTCGGAAGACATATTTGTTTCGACACCCGAACGCTTCCGAGTTCGCGCGAGGACTCTTACTACTACTCTTACTTTATTATGATGCGTATTAACCGCTACTTTATTGGGTATATTTGCATTGCATTCTCTTTGCGATTCAGAAGGAGGGGAACAGTTTTTCGAGGTAAGTCTTCTCCTGCCTAGCCTTTTCCCAACTGTGTCTGTGAACTTTCTTTTTTTGTTAGGAAAATAAAGCAGTTAACAGATGTAGCCACAGGTAGGTTAGTATACTACGCTTAATTCCAAAGCACCTATTATGTCTTATGGCATTCTGCTGTGGGGATCGGCAGCAGACATTGATTCAATTTTTATATTATAAAAAAAGGGAAAGTCCGCGCGATCTGTAAAATGGGTCCTCGCGAGCCCCATAGAGAAAAAAATAAAGAGATCTATATACTGACTCTGCCTTCACTGGATATCTTAGAATGTATTTAATAGGTCCGCAGAAATTCTTATAAACAGTATACCTTTTTATAATAAGTTGGCAAAGTCAATTACAGAACTGACCGATGGAAAGTTTAAAAATTACATGAAATGTGTCCTTATTAAAAAAGCATAATATTACAAAATTAAGGATTACTTTGAAGATAAAGAAGTTTGGCTGTAGTTCCTTCTGCTCTTGCGGCTTCCCTAGTAGCTCATAAACGACTCAAATATGTGGATGTCTCTAACTATTCCCAATTTTTTTTTGTTGATGATTATGATTTTTGCTCCTGATGATCCTTTTGTATAGATTCTTTTTCATTTACCTGATTTTTGTGAATGCGTGGACATTGTAGGTTTTGTAAATTCGTTTTTTTTTTTTATTTTGTTCTACTTTTTGTAGTAAGCGTCGACTTATTGTCGGGCCTACGTTTTTTTTTTTATGAATGGTATCTCGCAGTTCAACCTATGAGGTTGTCGTCTGCTTTACCGGACTATCCTGTGGATGCCTTGAGAGTAAGGCCTCCAGCCAGGGCATAATGACTTACAAACTAAGCGACTACACGCTAAGGGCACCCTATCGGGCCTACGCTGTCCTCCCATACTTAAGTAGGAACGCAGTAACATTCAAATATTGTAAAACCAAATGATTTTAAAAGATTAACCATGGAGTTTCTTGCTGGTTCTTCTCCATAGGAAACGACCAACCCGAACCGAGCACCTTTTTTCTATGTTTTATAAGTGCTCATGTAGGCGTATGTAAAATAAAGTAATTTGATTTTGTGCAACAGAGTTGGCTACAGGCCTCTAGTAGAGTAGAGTACGTATTGGTATTATGTAGAAGTGTCCTGTTACTCAGTTACTAGGTTCACACGAGCAGTCGCTCCATTTTAAATTCTGGTAATCAGAGCATCCGTATAGGCTGAAAGCTCACCCCAACACTTGTCGGGAAATGGATAACAAACAAGTATCTTGCGAACTGTTTTTTTGTGAATGTCAAATTATGTAGGTTGCGTTTTTAGGAAGCCCTGATGAATATGTCTGGTCTTGTCTTTACTGTCTTATGATAACGATGTTTGCTCCTTGCATACATGGTTGAATGTGTCATCGGTTATTGTCTATTGCTGACTTACTTTTAGTTAATATTTTGTCGCTATAATTTTCAGGGTGGGGTTCACCCCAAGGATTTTGCTATTATGACACTATTGTGAACCATCGTGCCAGTGTTTAGATACCAGGTGTGCTTGTTTGAATAAATAGCAATGAAATTATAATTTATTTATTCACACAAAAAATAGTACAGATACGGATTTAATTCCATAGAAATAGAAGAATATATTCTTCAAAACAAAGTTCGAACTTATAACTATAAACCAATTTTTGAATAACTTATTTATTATGGTAACGTTTTTACGTATTCTATCGCAGTAATAGCGCAAATTTGTTATTCAAAAGATTGTTTATAAAAAATATTAAAACGATGGCTTGTCAAGCTGCGTTAACCGCAAATATTATGTCCTGAAATAAACCTAGAAAATAGCGTTCTAAAATAGAATATTTAACGCTATTTTTCCCTTGACCTTTCAGTAATTTCACAAGGCAACAAAAAAAAAAGAAAATTCGACCTGAATAGCACCACCTTAATCAATCATGCGCAAAATATGCCCTAAATTCTAGAAATACTATTCACCCTAACGGTAAACCTAAAGCCATATTTTACAATTCCATTTACTCACTCAAATTGCTTGAATAACACGATTTATTACTGTCGCTCCTTTAGACGCTATTAAGCTTAGTGCACATTGAATATATTAAAGACTCGCAGGTGTTCGGTTTTAGGCTTTTAGTAATAACAATAGCGGGAAATCTGTTAACGGTACTATTTCTAATGCACAATCGAGTTTTATTTCTAAAGAATGAGATATTAGTTTTTAAACTGACATGGTCAAAACTATCAAAAACTTTAGAAACGGGAAATTTACCAAGCTTACTATTTGTGTTGAGATCCCGATATTTCGACGCTGTTGCGGGTAGGTATTATGAGCAGTCAAATCGGTCTACCAAACGAACAAGAAAGGTATCGGGAACCCAAAACAAAAAGTCAACTTAAAAAAATATTTATTTTTTAAGTTTACTTTTTGTAAAACTTAAAAAATATTTATTAGATTCTATGTAGTGGATTTAGGTTAAGTAGTTAAGTAGTTAAGTATACAAGGTGTTGTTTTACAACCTCGTCAAATTTCAGGGGGTGGTCACGAAAGACATAAATAATAATCAATTAAAATTACGGTACCTAGTTAATTATTAATAAACGCTGATTTTTTATGGTGTTTTAATTTTGTCAGTATTTCAGAATAACCCCCTTAACGTAGATTAGGGACTAAGAAATTATGAAATAAACGTTTGAGATTGTTTGTATGTGTGTAAGCGAGGTTATAAGGCAAGAACCAGACGGGCCGTGTTTAAAACACGGGTGGTTCACAGTTACCGATTTCCGTAGAAAAGAAAAAAAAGAAAAAATACCTACCCATTTTATTATTGATTCTGGACGAGAATCATAAGCATAGTTACCTCCTTGAATTTGACGAGGATGCAAAACAACACCTTGTATATTGGGTTATAGATGTACTTGATAATAAGAGAGACTCAACGATCTCACAGTTAAACTGCGTAAGCAGTTTTGTGGGGCAATGTACTAGCATTAAGGAATTTTTAATTTTAATAAACTCATTCATTCATTCATAAACATGGTAAATATTCATGTTACGGAATTTTGGAAGTGTTGAAGTAATCAAGAAATAAAAAAGGTTTTGCAAAACATGTAGTTTTAGTTCCACGAAAGAAATCCAAGTGTGGATGCAGCACTGGTTCCTCCCCGCCCACAAATCTCAGTAACTGAGTATAGGTTTGGGAGCATGGCTTGCTAATTATTATTGCTTTTTCTGAATGTGCATATTTGTGTGAGCGGGAGTTGCATCCGTAATTGTTTTCAATTTTATTTATTTTTTACACAGATCCTATTTTTTTCTACAATACAAGCTCCTTAAAACTTCAGCTATCAGTCGAAAATCGGTCCAGCCGTTTTGGAGATAAGCCGAAACAAACAGACAGAGAAACAGGCTGACAGGCAGACAGACAGACAAAAATTAAAATCAAATGAAAGAGAAAATATCGAAGACTCTACTGACTCTTCGATATTTTGTCTTTTATCCATACTACGTGTTCACCGTTGTATAATATTCTTAGCTGATTGTATTGTAAACAACTAATATTTACAAATTAAGAAAACCTACACCATATCTTATTTCTGAATATGACTAAAAGTTTACATAAGCGGAGTGTTTGCAAATATTGAGAGTATTTACTTAAACATTCACTTAGACTGTCTTATCTACAAGGTGTTGTTTTGCATCCTCTTCAAAATTCAAGATCATGTCAGAAAAGATATGAATAACCATTTAAAATTACGGTACCTAGTAATTATTAATAAACGCTGATGTTTTTAGTTGTTTATGTGTGTCAGTATTTCAAACTAAACCCCATAGCGTGGTTTAGGGAACAAGAAATTATCGAATAAACGTTTGAGATTGTTTGTATGTGTGAAAGAACGGCTGTAGGGCGAGGATCAAACGGGCTGCGTTTAAAATACGGGTGGTTCACACTTACCGATTTTTGTGAATAAAAAAAAAAAAACCTACCCATTTCATTATTGATTAAGGATGAGAATAATTAGCATAGTTACCTTCTTGAATTTGACGAGGATGCAAAACAACACCTTGTATATGCATTATACAGGGTGTAAAAAATATCTGCTGCCCCATACATTTGGGACGAATAGGTATTGAAATCTTGTATGGGGCAGCAGATAATTTTTTCGCTATTACGATGTTTGTCCAATGGAGAAATATGTTCAGTTTGATGTTCTGTAGCACAGCCTTAAGTATGTTTATACCCTTTCCGTTACACCCTGTATAGTGTATCTTAGTCTTGACTTTAGTTTCTACGAGAAATATCTCAACATAAATGATGTAACCAAGATCTTGTCAAAATATTTTGGTTCAAAAGAGTATCCATGGAGTTACTTGCCCAATTGCCCATTCTTCTCTGTAGAGAACTACGCTTTAGAATGGGCAACCACAGTACTTTCACAAGTGGCTTGTGACTGGGACTGTATAGCTTCATCCTTTTATTTTTGTCCTTCGAAAGTGCTTGTAACGGTCTAATTGAAATAAGTGCTTTGAGTTTGAGTTTGGGAGTCAAACATTGGAATTTGTTGGAAAACCATACATTAGAGATTTTAACAGGGTATTGTATTGAAAAGCGATCGGGTCTTAAAACGGTATTGTTGAGGTACGCAATAAATATGCCAGGTAAAATGGGAGCCGGCGCGCTATATCTGCAGAATGCATCCAAAAGGTGAGTAACACGATATGGAATGGTATGCCTGACGATGGGATGCATTGTCCAAGCAAGACGAAATAGCGCTGGCGAGATGTTTTCGTCGCTTTTGCGTACAGTGACCTCACGGAGGTAACTGAAAGGGATTTAAAAGCATGGCAAAAGTTTGTAAATACGGAAAATGAAATATCAAGCTTACAAAAATAATGCGTAGTTCCGGGAACATCTACGCTCCAGAAATGTGGTTTGTAATTTTTGTTCAATGTTTATCATAAAAATTCATGAATATTCCACACTCCAGCGTCGGCCTTCTGATATAAGGATTCAATAGGATCACGGTCTAAAATAAACCGTCTATCACACCGCAAAGAAATATTGATTCTTCCGTATTAATAGTTTAATTGCGCACAATTCATGTTGAATTAAATATTTCATTTGCCTGCATGTTTATTCATTGAGTTAATAAAATAACGTGCAAGCTTTTATGTTTTAAACGTTGTCAATATTAAATTTTATCGCTTTTGTTTGTTTGCGAAAAACATTGGCATTGTTGAGCCGGTTTTCGTTTAAAATATTGCATTGAAAGCAGCTATGCTTTATATTTATTTACTTTCACACTGAATAAATAAATTTTTATGTATGACGCGTCTTTAATCCTACTAATATTATAAACGCGATAGTTTGTAAGTATAGATGGATGGATGGATGTTTGTTACTCTTTCACGTAAAAACTACTGAATGGATCTGGATGAAATTTGGCACAGAGATAGATAATAGTCTTGAATAGCACATACGATACTTTTTATCCCGGTAGTGTGATCCCGCGGGGCAAGTACCGAACCGAAAACGCGGGCGAAGTCTTGAGCAGAAGCTAGTAATATGATAATTTGCAAATAATAATACCTATTCAAACGTAACTGCTGAGCATGAGGTCCTGGGTTCAGTTCCCACTTCGGGCAAAGTGTTATTGGGTTTTTCCATCAGAACTTTCTCGACGTAATGAAGCCTGGATTTGTTTACGGTTGATGGCAATAGGCTCACCCCCTATAACATGGGACTTAAATATAACTGGCAAAATGTGAGTGTACTATTTACACCTCTGCCTAACTCTTCGGGGATGACAGGCGTAATTTTGTTCAAAACCTGACTGTTAGGCTAAAAAGCCTTTCTACAAAAAAGGGATTTGTACAAAATAATGAAAGAATTGACTGATTATTGTACTAAAACTAACGATAGCTAATAAAAAATATAGTGCGTGGAGTCCCTCTGCGCGGAAGAAGTTAAACTTCGTAATACTACACGCATGCGTTCGAGTGCCATGCATTCACTCTTGCTCTGTCTCTTTCTATTCCCCTTCCCCAAGAGCGTTGAACGTTTAACGCAACAGTGCTTTCATACCCCCTCCAGTAGCGTTAAACGTTTAACGCAACCTTGTTGAAAGTCGCATAAGAAGTTTCACTTCAAAAATCTATTGATTTTTTATTGAACTGACTTGCGTTGAATTGCTCATTCTCAGATTAAGTAACTCAGCTGAGTCTAATCACTTTTCCCGTTACAGCACGGTGTGACTGTCATCCGCACTAAGCCTGCCCTACTTGGTGACTATGATTTATTGCCAAACTCGAGTACAGACCCGCATAGTTCTAGTTCTCAACTTCGGCACTATATTAACGTCATTGAGATATTCACAATAACAGTCTATTAGGAATTCTATGGGTGAAGACAAAAAGGGCAATGGCTCTTTGACGAGGACATGATAAACTTTTTTGGTTTGAAGAATCTATTTGTAGTCTTTGTTAGTAATGCTTTTACACCCATACATTTTCAGATTTTACACCCATGGACAATAGGGGATGATCACATTTTTTTTTCTTTGTCCGTCGGGTAGATTATTGAAAAGTATTGGACACGTATTTTTTCTTTTTTCACGTGGTCATAAAATTACGGAGATATATTGAGTTGAAATAGCGCATGACGTCACATGTAGGTAATTTTTATACCTACTTGTGACGTAGTGAGCCCCCACTCTCCAACTTTAATGAGTTTTAACTAAGTAATTTTTTGATATTTTGATAAAACAAAAAATACGTGTCTAATATTTTTGTATTACCTGTCTGACGGACAAAATAGAATTTCGTTTTCTTTACCCAGTCTTCACCCCTATTGCCATTGTCCATAGATGCAAAGTTAAATATGGGCACAATGAGAGGTAGTGTTTTTTAAGAACATTTTCAAGTTGATCTTTAGATTTGACATACGATATCAATTTTGGGGGTAGCTCATTCTCCAAGCGTCGGTACTAAGAATATGATACGATGATGACACAGCGAGGGTAGATGCGTAATGATAGCTGAATGTCTGTAGTAGAATTACTTCGGGTTGTTCAAAGAGTGAAAAACTCCCCATTTTTGCCTACAGAATTGTTTTCTTGTCAAAACTTGCTTGCAAGTGATTTCAATAACAAAAGTATTATAAAACTTTCATGATACTCCAACAATATCTCGACAAAACAACATTACAGAAGTCTGTACATATTTCGACTTTGTAACTATCTCACATTATGTTACCCTCATTATATTTACCCCAGATTTCAAAAGGACCTATAGTATAAAACGCAAGAGTCCCTCTAGGGCCTTGCTTGGGATGCTGACCTTCGACCTCTGGTCTCTTTAGATAAGTTGAAATTATTACGCCCAGAACTAGTTCCGTCCTCATCGAAGAATTAAAGGGAAAACAGAATCTTAGGTCTTCATATACATAAGGTTCAATTATGAATGATATTTGTTTTTTAGGGTTTGTGAATGTGGGTTTTGTCATTTATCTTGCCTATCTGAATGATTCTCTGGTTTGGGTTGAATTTCTAAAGAATTTGTAAGCGTGATATGTTGTTTCAGCGTAGTACATCCACTCATTCTTCTTCTTAGTCGTTCACTCTTGACAGAGTGGTCGAGGTCATGCAGGGTCGCCCACAACTGCGGTCGCTGCCTTCGCGATCCTTTTCCACCGCTCTCTATTGGCCGCATGGCGAGCACATTCTGCCACAGGGAACTTAGTGTCAGATTTGATGGAGTCTGTCCATCAGGTTGGTGATCGACCACGTGTTCTCGTGCCTTTGAATCTACCCTGAATCACCAAACGCTCCATGGAATCTTTGTTGCGGGTAACGTGTCCAAAAAAACTGAGAATTCGTAATTGCACAAGCATCCACTCACTAGAAGAACCGAAAAACTAGCCTAAAGTGGCTAGGACAAACTGGACGTGAAAAACTGAGGGTACGATGTTGTGGCGCAGCTTATTGGGCTTGTACACAAAACTGCGATGCGACGTCGCATCGTAAAAATCTACGAGCTCAAAACAGTACAATTAGTTACAGTTTCACCTGTGTTGCGAATTCGCACCGCGCCAATTCGCATCGCATCGCAGTTTTGTGTACAAGCCCATTAGGAGAAGTCTATGACTAGTATTGGACTGTGGCAGGCTGGGTTAATTGGTTTTGTACTGTTTTCAAGTACCGGACCCGTTGCAAACACCTGAAGCCTAAAATGGCCACTTAAGCGGAATCATAATAGGGTAATACAATTTCCAATATTTTCGCAAAGTGACAATTCTCAATATTAACTGCATCTTTGCACTTTAAGAATTTTACGGTGATTCATAATATTATTATCCAGATAAAGCGGCCATTTTTGATCCCTGACTGACACTTTAATACCACGGTTACCTGTTACCGTATAAGTTAGTACCTACTGATGTATCTGCCATATCTGTCACCGGTTTGACCGAATCATTAAAAAGATGGTCTTATTTATGTGCGTATATTTTAAACCTGAATGAAGGCATTAACATTAGGCCATACCAAAAAAAAATAAAAAAAATGGTTCTTATAAAAATGCCTGTGCACGTGTGCGTGACGATTTACAAATAATTGGATATTTACGTTGTAGAGTTTTTATTACGAAAGAAAACCTTTATTATTAAACAGACATGAACAGGTCTCAGTTCACCTCATTAATAAATAACAATTTCTTTGAAATGTATTTTCAATTAAAATCTAAAGGGCCTTGGGCGTCCAAACATGTTCGTAAAAATATTTAAATCGATTAAATGCAATTAGTACACATTTTTATTCACAAAAGAGTATTGAAATTGGGTTCCTTTTTTACCAACACTGGCAACAGAAGCTGCCATATTTTTAACCCCCGACTAAAAAAGAGGGGTGTTATAAGTTTGACGTGTGTATCTGTGTACCTGTGTGTCTGTCTGTGGCATCGTAGCTCCCAAACGGATGAACCAATTTTGATAAAATGGGTGTCTTTTGAAAAGTATTTTAATCGAGAGTGTTCTTAGCTATGTTTCGACAAAATCTGCTCAGCCGTTTGAAGCTCATCACCTCTTTTCTAGTTGATGAAGGGATTTAAACAACTTCTATGGGTCTAGTTGATTGGAAAATTGAATTCTTGTCAGTTGTCACCATGGGCATCGCCAGGGGGGTAGGCTGCACACGCCCCTCTCCCACTAAAAGCTCTTTTTTTTTAATTTATATCTTTCCTTGTTTTCGTTAAGAGCCTATACAACCTCAGCTCAAATTCTAATTTGGCCCCCACTTCGCCGCGCCACACTCACTCTTTATCTCGCTCGCACACTACTGCTCGCGGTCACGCGGGCGCACGCGGTTGAAGCGATTTTGTTAGAGTAAACTGGATTATCGGACGAGTAGGTACTAAGTAATAAAATTATCAAATGAATATAATATTAACTTGTCAATAAATGAACATAAAATTATACATAGCAAATTTAGTTTCAATGTTGTACTTATTAACGGCTACTCATCTTGCTATATTTTCCAGTATAAGCTGACCTCTCATTGAATGGAAAGCCTATATAATGCGAAAACAGCTGATACTGGAAAGTTATAGCATGATGTCGTTACCGTGCGAACTATTTTACCTACTGCTACAAAATTCCAGTCAAGCGCGAGCCAACTTTGCGCTGAGGGTTCCGCCCATTGGTTTAGTAGTAAGTTTGTGTATTATAGTTTTCGCCGTGTATGTGTGTAATGTGACTGTGCTTGCCACCCGTACTATATTATAGTCAATTGTACTATACATATAATATAGAAAAATAATATAGTACGAAAAATACTATATTTACATCGCTAATTCAATTATCACACTTGTTTGTATTAAACTGTGACTGGTACGCACCCGCAGCGAAAAATCCCCTAAAATACTATATTTTTTGTAGGTAAGTATGTAGGTAGGTAGTTTAGGTAGAAAGGTACGTACGTGGGATAGGTACTTATGTAGTATAGGTAGGTACGTACGTAGGAAGGTATGTAGTATAGGAAGGTACGTAAGTAGGATAGGTAGGTACGTACGTATGATAGGTAGATACGTACGTAGTATAGGAAGGTACGTACGTAGTATAGGAAGGTACGTACGTAGTATAGGAAGGTACGTACGTATGATAGGTATGTAGTATAGGAAGGTACGTACGTAGGATAGGTTGGTACGTACGTATGATAGGTAGATACGTACGTAGTATAGGTAGGTACGTACGTAGTATAGGAAGGTACGTACGTATGATAGGTATGTAGTATAGGAAGGTACGTAAGTAGGATAGGTAGGTACGTACGTATGATAGGTAGATACGTACGTAGTATAGGTAGGTACGTACGTAGTATAGGAAGGTACGTACGTATGATAGGTATGTAGTATAGGAAGGTACGTACGAAGGATAGGTAGGTAATATAGGTAGGTACGTACGTAGGATAGGTAGGTAGGTTACAGTAGGTTAGGTAGGTATGGGATATACCATACGTTTTTAGAAAGTAATTAAACATCGTCAAAGTTATACAACATTTATTTTACTTCACTTAAATCTATAATTGGCATATTTATTACTACACAAAATCAACTTTCCCTTCTACAGGATTATTTAAACTCACTTCGTACAGTTCGTACCTGAAATGACCAGAATAAAAATATTTGATGAATTCTTGCAAATCTGCATTTCAACATACAACCTTCTCATTAAAAAAAAATCTAGTAAGTACCAATTAGTATCATCATCATCACATTCATTTTCTGATGTGTCGTACTGCGGAGGGTTGTGTAAAAATTTGTAAAAAAAAAAGATAGTTTTGGTATATGAAGTAAGAAATTATAATCCTAACTTCCTAACTATTATAAATGCGAAAGTGAGTTTCTTTTTTTGTTACCCTTTCATACTAAAACGGCTGAACGGATTTGGATGTAATTTGGCACATGGGTAGACCATGTTCTGGAGAAGGACATAGGCTATTTTTTATCCTGTATCGCAAACGAAGTCGCGGGTAACAGCTTACGCATCCAGTATTCTTTCGTCACTATGTATATTCAGTGAACAGCTCATATTCACAGGTGGTACTTGTGATCTGCAAGAAAACACAATCTTCATTATAAAAGTACACCTGGAAGCATGATTTTGTCAACATGAATAAATAATACGGAACCCTAAAAAGTCCAACATTATGAAAAGTTTTATCGTGAACTCGCCAGTTTCGTGATAGTACCGTTACGCGTAAGTAGTACCAAGCGGTAGTGACTGCCCTAGGGGGAACAGTTAATTTTGTGATATGATCAAACATGTATAACTTACAATTCTATATTTTGTAATATATTATGAAGATTTGTTTCGTCCGAATTTATTCCTACATCATCCGAAGGTATTTGGGTCCTGTAACAATCACACGTGGCAAGTTAATACCTACTTAGACCTTACATCTTTTTATTTATAATTTGGATAAGGAACCCTATAAATATACAAAACAAGACGAAATCGACGAAATCTTCGATAAAAGCAGTCTTGCCGCATGAATAACAATAACCTACCTACGTGTATATTAGAAATACAAATTGGGTGCAGAACTGCAGACTACGCGTGGCTACATATCAAAGCTATACTTCTCCAGTATAAGCTGACCTCTCATTGTACGGAATGCCTATACAATGTGAGATCAGCTTATACTGGATAAATATAGCTTGATAATTATGTAGCCGTGAGTACTAATAACAGATCAGTAAACATTTTTAGGTCGGCAGAAGATACTCACAAATTTACCCGAATATTCTCTTTATCACCATCGCCTTCAGTACTGTGTAATCAACGTCATCTGGAAGGATAAGTACATAATAATTATTTAGCTAAACTACCAAGGTACGTCCGCGTCAGTAAGTGCATAAATTGTATGTAGGTATGTGGTAGGTAGCACTACAGTCGGATAAGTAAGTTACAGTTTTGTTTCCTGCAGGTAGGTACTTACCGAAGATACCTATTTTTTTTTTATTACTTTCTAAAGCGCTTGGCTGATGCGCTACGGGTCGCGGGTTCGATACCACACGGTACAAATATTTTTATAGAGTGCAGATAGGTAATTGTGAAGACTTGTGTTTGTAAACGCACAGTCTCCGACATAGGAGAAATCCTGGAATGGGGCAAAATTATAAAAAAATAATTACTACATTTATTTATATACCTATATTTTGTTGTCATGATACAAAAACAAACCTATTTACTTATGTATCTTTTTATATTTTTATAAAAGTTTCCCCACACTGGATTTCCTTTGAATCGTGGACGGTTCATTTTTGTTTGTAAACTTACAAAGTTACAAACACAGATCTTCACAAATACAGAAACACCTGCGACCCCTAGCGCAGCAGCCAATCACTTAGCCACTGCACCAAACGTGTCATATGCTGTCTACTTACATGTTTGTAATCAATAATACTGTCAGTAGATACGTAAATAGATACTTACTTCATTACGTTTATCATATGTTTGCCTGTTTCTTTACGCCAACTTAGTCGCTTCTTATTTTTATTACGCTTATTTCCCATTGCGCCAACACTAAAAACCTAAGCACTTCAATGTTTTAATTTTACGTTTTCGTCCTGTTGCGTAATGTGTGTTCTGTGCGCAAGCGACACAGCTATCCCGTTCGAAAGCCGAAGCGAGACTGAGCGGGGGTTGGGCGGCAGTGAACAATTTCAAGACGCCGCCGATAGTTTAGGTATTTTCTTTTTACGGTGAAAATAATAGTAATTAAAGAAAAATAAAAAACATAAGCCCTGCGTTATAGTTAGTTCAGTTAGTATGCCAAGTTTCATGATCTAATTTGCAGTATTTTTTGAATACCAGCGGTTAATTGTTCGGTTTAGAGGTAACTTTGGAATTTTTTTCTATCGAGTCAATTTTATGGAATCGTGTTTTCGTCTAACATAGTACTTAACAATAATCCTCAACTTTAACATATATTTATTTCAAAATTAATGCTGCAGTATTTTCGGCGTAACGGAGGATCACGCAAAGCTATTTGAGGTAGTATGGGCTCTTAATAAGCGAGAATAGACGCAACACCAAGAAAAGTGGAAGGAATGGGAGGAGATCTATGTCCAGGAGTGGGATAGTCAAGGCTATCAAAATCTTTTAAGTTTAAAAAGCATGAAATAAAAATTAAATTAAAAATTTAAAAAACCCCCGACAGACAAAACCTTTAAAAAACCAAAAATAAAATTAATCCAAGCGTCCTAGCGTCGGGGGACCGCTAAGTAGACCGCTTAGTACATACACTAAACAAAGCGGACCCCCGACGCTACGACGCTTGGATTAATTTTATTTTTGGTTTTTTAGTGGTTTTGTCTGTCGGGGGTTTTTTAAATTTTTAATTTAATTTTGAATTAGTCCTACTTTTTACCCGAAAAATCTTTTTACAAGAGGTCCCTTTGTTATTAAAAATCACTTTTATAGCTGTATCAAAGTGCAGAAAACTCGTTTACGTTTTCACAGAAATATAAGATTATTGCGGATTGTATGTGAGCGTCGTCAATGGATGAAAACTATCTGTTTTGCCAGTAACTGTCTCGTTTGTTTAAACGGGGCTTCTGAAGTTTTTTGTAGTTTTGAAACTAACCGGAAAACTTCTACGTTGGGTAGATTATGGTGCACTTAAAGTTGGTGTGTTAGGAGTTACGCTAGACTTGGGCAGGTTACATAAGTGAATATTGTCTAGAACTTCTTAGTAATTTTTGAGGGGCGGATCGATTCATCCAGACTAGTGTCGGCTGACAGTTGTAAATCATAGACTATTACTACTAGGTACTGACTGCTTATAGTATTTTATATATCCTTAGTATGTCTTACTATTTTTTTTTACTGATAGACACCTACCACTGTTTGTCTCTGCATCAACCAAAGGTTGACTGGTAGAAAATACCTATGGCATTAACTCCACCTCTGTACATTGTACTTGAAGTGTTAAATAAATAAATAGACTGTCGTTTCGGGCAGTCAGACGCCCAAGAGTTAAAGAGTCAAACCTACAGTCTTACTAAGGCGTCTTAACTGAGTTTTCACAAACCAGATATGAAGTAACTTCATATAAAATCGAATTCAGCTGTGTCCTGTTACCCCAAGAAGATTAGAAAAAGGCTAGACAGATAACTACTCGGCCATTTTTGTTTCCAAGCAAAACTGAACGGGACTTATCAATGACTTTTAATGAATGATAACTATCATTAATATATTTTGGAGCAGCCATCAAAATAGGACCTTACTATAACACGACAATACACTTTTGATTACAATAATAGCAGCCAATCATAATTAAGTAAATAACTATGCTGTCGGTTCTTTCTGTGGCATGGTTTTAATTATCACGCTTTGAAGGTCATCAGTATGATGACGTCATTTCGATACATTACTTAAAATAACACAGGCGGAACTTGTGGGTAAATAATAACAGCCTATCTATCGATCAAGCCGTTGGTCTCGGATGTCATTTGTAGATCTTTGATAGTAGTTACAGGTAGTCAATGGGCTGAAAGGCAGACCAGTCTTACCAAGGGGTATCGTATTGTAACTGGGTTGTAGGGGTCAGATAGGTAGTCGCTCCATGTTAAGTACTTATATTCAGCTGTATCCTGTTAGACGACTCCAACATAGTTCGGACAAAGGCTAGGCAGAAGAAAACTTGAAATAACACAGAACATTTTCTACACATTCAGACAGACATTTATAATGAATATGAATCATTTCTACCTGACTGCACAACAGCAAAGACAGAGTTAGATATTCCATACATACATTTTCTATTTTTTAAATATTTTTTGTTGATTATCGTCTTGTCTTGATCGTGCAATAGTTAGCTAAGTTTTCATCATCATCATCATCAGCCTAGAATGTTCCCACTGCTGGGACACAGGCCTCCTCTCCATCAGAGGAGGTGTAATCCACCACGCGGGCCCAGTGCGGGTTAGTAGATGTCTCATGCCTTCGAATTTTTAGTTCTATGAACATGCCGTTTCCTCACGATGTTTTCCTTCACCGTTTTTGAGGGCAGCGGTGATGAAAATAAATTACACAAAGTAATGCGCCTGCCTGGGTTTGAACCCAAGGCTTACTGCTTGTAAGTCGAGGGTGCCACCACTGGGGCACTAGGTTTATGTTTATGATATTTAAGGAGAGACGAAAGTAGGCTAAGTATTGCCATACAACGTGACTATGTTGCCAGTCTCTTGGGCACATTAACAGCTGACACCGTTGAGGAGAAGTTTTTTGACGCCCCTTTTTTAGTTTATTGTTATTTAAGTTATTTTATTTATCAATCGTTGTAATGTATATGGTTAGGTTCCAATGAAACAATACAAAGTTGGTGATTTTTTCTGGCCAGTAAAGGAGCTATGTATGTGCTAACTTCGGTACAATACGACTACCGAAATAATATTACCGGGACTAGTCCTTTCCGGTGCTAAGATACCGGATTCACAGGGTCGAATTGCCGTGTACGTCGCAGGATGCCCCCAGGCTAGATATAGACGACCCCAAATAGCAATGGAAACAGATTAAGAGAGTTTACACCTTACTACATTTAATACAAACTTTCAAGTCCTTAATTCCAGAAATGACTGAACCGATTTTAATGAAACTTAATACACATACGCAAAATACAGAGGTCTAAAAAATTACTAATTTTTTTTTTCGAAATGTCTTAAAAAAAAAGATAATAGAATTTCTTTATTAATTATATTTTACAAATTAATATTATTTATAAAACTAGATAACTAAAACTAAAATAACAACAAATTATAAAAGGGCGTCAAAAAACTCCTCCTCAACGCTGTCAACTGGTAACGTGCCCAAGAGACTGGCGGCGTTGCCAAGTTATATGGCAAATAATAAAAAAAAAAAAAGATAATTGATAATTTTTGTTTCTATAAATAATTTATGATCGGTCCAATTTTGCTGTAAAACTATTTTTTTTTTTTTAGTAACTTTTAGACCTATGTATCCTGCTTATGCGTGTAAAGTTTCATTAAAATCGGTTCAGTCATTCCGGAAAAATTGGACTTGTATAAAACGTCGTAAGTTGTAAACGCTCTTAGGATAGGGAAAGCCAGAGAACCGCGTCTCAAGGCTAACTGAGGCCTGATTTCATCTGTGAAACTAGTCAGATAGTTCAGACGCAGGGCAGATTTTATCAAATGAACGATATTAGCTTATCTAAATGGAGCTTAAGAGCAGTAACTATCATTATTATTTAGTAATGTTGACAACTCGTTGAACGCGTTTAAATGTTCTGATCACGTTCTACTAAGACAATGTTTAACGAAATAACTGTAAACCAATCATTTCGAGTCTATGTTCTCATTAATGGACATGAGCTTCCCACGTCGACCAATCCTCCACTTCTTTTCTCAACCATTGGCCTTCCAATGCCGAGTGTAGTAGGTGTCTTGCAAATATCTCCACTTTTGGCGGAATCCCCAGCTTTTCATATCCAGCGAATTCCCGTCTCCTTCACCAAATCAAGTCTGTTTACCATTGACCAAATCAGGGATGATTAACACCTCCGTTGTTAAGTACAGCTGTAATGCTGCCACAGGTCACAGCAAGAGAGAAAGGGTAAGTCTAATCTAAGCCATACAGATTTGATTACACATACGCAAACATCTAAACAAGGCGCTCGTTACCGTGACGTCACACTGCGCAGTCGTATTTTTTCATATTTTCCCCGGAGTGCCATAATTCATGGAAAAAATGGATCAGCCGTACGACGTACCCAGGATATAGCGTAGGCTGTGTTTCTATTAGCGACAGGGATAGCAATATGCTGGAAGAGATGGCTGTAATAAATTTGATGTGTTCGGTAGCTGTAAAAGGGTCCTTCCATAAAATAGTGAAGTAATGCTTTGGTTATCGAAGGTTATTCGTGATAGTTCCTTGAGTACGACGGTCAAATTCGGTTATGTCTTCAGTCTTGAGCTTGTCTTGATTTTGTGGTCAACAATATCAACCAAACAACAATTCTTTATAAAACTCGTGGTGGATAAAGCATGATAGCTCTGTCTCTCCATAGTTCTGTGTGTTCTCCTTTTGTTTTGCAGTCTGTAGGTAGATTTTTAGAAGTTCTATGTCAAATTAACTATAAAAAAATTAGCTAGTGACATTTAATAATGATAAAATAAAAAGATTTACTAAGCTTACAATTCCAAGTAACTTTTCTTTCAGCTGCCTTTGATCCCCGTGATCGTATGTGTAGGTGAAAAAATTTTTGCCTCATAATTTGTAAGAATTAGTATTCTTTGTAATTCTTACAAATTATCGTATTCTAAGTAATTTTTACAATAATTGTAACTGTGGAATTTTTCCAGCAAATTTAACGTGATTTTAATATGAAATAAAATTGAAAGACGCAGTTGTAGTTCAGGATCAAATTCAAAAACCTCTCTTTTCACTCCGCACTCTTAAACGCCAATCACTCCTAAAGGCCACATCCAGCCATTCTACCTCAAACCACTCCGTGTCCATTCAGGTACGCTGCGTGATTTATTCCACGGGAGTTACCACAATATGTCACTCGGGTACAAACGACATACCATTCGCTGCGTACTCCGATCGCTCGTTACTGCTTTAGGGGTTTTACGATTTAACTTGTACCGATTGTGAGCTAAATCTGGAGCTGTAACTGTGAGTAATGAATTGGGTGAGATGGATAACTGATTTTTGTGTTGGACGGTTCACAAGGATTGGCGAGAGGGTACTGCGCTTTGCATGCGTTCTTTTTTGCATACGCGTACTAAAATCTGCATTGCGTTTTTTGCATCCTGGTTTGAAAAATACGCAGTTGCGGACGATACGATTGTTATTTAATTGTATTTTTGTGAGATCTCCGACAAAGGATACAGCAGAAATCACAATGATACAATATAATATCATGAAAATAGAAATTAAGAGGTTTTGACTTAAAATCTTCTGAGGATGCCCCGTGAAAGAATATGTAACATTTGTGAGCATAAGTTTGGGCTGCATTTATCATTATAATAATTATAATCGCACCTTCTACAGGAGGATGATTTTTTGTGAGTAGAATGGGCGGTGCTGGATTCTGTGAGCTTTGATCTAGTTTTCGTTGAAAAATAAAAAAATGAAATAAAAAATTGCTCCACATTGTCATGGATTCCAAAATTTAAAGCTGTTTGAAGTACGGAACTACCCTGTAACCACTGACTTAAACATACGCCAAAACATAAACCTCAATTTCCCCATTCACACAAAGTAAGTAACTCAATTTTAATAAAATTAAATCAATCGGTCTTTCATCGGCCCTCACACTTGTAAAGTTAACTATTTAATTACACACGTCGAACTGAAGTGATCAATGTTCTACCATTGCGACACAGTAGATATGTTTAAGTATTAAATACAGTATTTCAAATACCTCGTTGCGTTGTTTGACTGCGTCCTTGGTCTGGCCGCATTTGTAGCCGGTTGATGGTAATGGCCCTTTTATTAAATAAAATGTTTTCCACTAAACAGCGAATACATTTTTTTTATTTCTGAACGTTATTTCAGGCCAATCCTTTATGCATATATAAATCTAGTTCATGCCACCATCTCCTTTTGAGCCTGCCGCGATGTTAGTCAGCCTGCCAGTTACCACTGAGACTATATAATATAAAATTAAAATTTGGAATCTTACAAGGCATGTCCTTAACTTATTTATTATTAGAAACAACACTTGTATACTTTAGCCAATTTAATGCAGCCAATATAAAGTAAAAGCCCCAGCTACACATCAAATTAACTCCCGCAACAATGTATTAAAACGACAATACGTTAAAATGTCTCGGAGCTGATATTTTATTATACTTTCAACCTAATCCATGGTTATGTATGTCGTAAAAACGCCATAAAATAGGTACCAATGTAAACGCAGAGTGTATCCTAACACAATTACGATTACCTTGAGAAAATGAGCGAATGGCTTTACTGCGGATTAAGGGCTTCTTTACAAAACTGCGATGCAACGTCTCATCGTAAAAATCTACGAGATCAAACAGTACAAAGGGCTCGTACACAAAACTGCGAATCCGCGAATCGGCGCGATGCGAAATGGCATCGCGCCGATTCGCAGTGTACGAGCCCAAATACGCAGAAAACTGCGACACGAATTGCTGCAATGCGATTTCGTGCGGCAAAGCGTCTCGCCTTTTTACGATTCGGGTGACCATTCCTTCGACGACCGATAACCGTACTACTGAACGTATTTTGTAAAGTAGGTCGTGACATGGATCGTGAAAATAGACGTAACATCGCAGGAATGCGCGATTCCAATCAATTCTCAAGTTCATGCGATGCGTCATGGGAGTTCGTAGATTTTTGCGATGCGACGTCGCATCGCAGTTTTGTGTACAAGCCCAAATAGTTACAGTTTCTTCTGCGTTGCGAATTCGCATCGTGCCGATTCGCAGTTTTGTGTACAAGCCCTCATTTTATTGCAAAAATGTGGATCATCTACGAGGAATGTTATTTTCTTGTTGATCAGAAATATGTAGTCTTGTGTTGATTCTTGTAGTTGGTTTTTGTTTAGGTAGTAGGTTTTGGTTTTTGGATAGAGTAAATGATTATAAACAAAAAACATATTTCAGTGCAAAAACGTGAAAATATAAAGCATTTTTGTTTTCAAAGTGAAACTTTTATAACATCGTCTCAAAACTTTTTCGTCTGTGTGTTGCATGTCGCGTGACGCTCGGCCGCCTTTCACTTTATCCCTACTCCACGTTTTATACCCTTAATGGAATATTATTCCAAAAATTTTTTGTTAAATGTCTATAGTGTGAAAACTTTTACCGTGGTTTCATAAAACCACACAATCCTTTTTTAGGGTTCCGTAGTCAACAAGGAACCATTATAGTTTCGGTATGTCCATCTGTCTGTCTGTCTGTCCGCGGTTTAGCTCAAAAACTGTTTGTACTAGAAAGTTGTAATTTGGCATGAGTATACACGTTAGTGACGCAAGAAAAGTGGTAATTTTTTTTTTAAACAATTATTTAGGTTGCCTCCCCTACAGGTAAAGTAGGGATGATAATTTGTTTTTTCGTCCTTCCCATTGTGTGGGATATCGTTGCATAGGTCTTTTTTCTTGAAGGCCGTTTTTTGATTAAGTAAACCGTTCGTGACTTATCAAGCTTTAAAGTACCAATTTTTGTTAGAGTCAAGTGTCTTCCCCCTCTACCAAATAAACGGTTGTAGTTAGAAATTCAAATGTCACGGCAGTACCTATATATAACAAAGTTTAAAGGAAATCTATCACACTTAAGTGGGCTTTACAAGTTTACGAGTAATAGTCGATCAATTGTATTTGACTCGAAAATTTCGGACAACTCCATGGAAATCTCGATAGATGGCGCTAAGCGTCATATGTACTAAAAACGAGTCTCATTTGCAGATCATATATGGCGGTTTTTATAAATATTGGTACGGAACCCTTCGTGCGCGAGTCCGACTCGCACTTGGCTGGTTTTTTTATTTAGTGGATCTGATGTGACTGCATTCGATGACTTCAATTTTGTTCATCTCCAGAATTTATAAAGAACATAGTTTACCATATTCTGTCAAATGCAATTAAGACTTTTTATTTTAGACAATTGGAAACTTGAGGACACAGTAAACTTTTAACACTTTTAGAGAAGATGGGTACTTGCACCAGTAAATCACAGGAAATCTTTATACAGAAGAAGTTCGAATTTCGCTAAAATTTCTTCAAAATATTCTTTGAAGTCCAACCAAAGTACATTCTTATAAATTGAGAGATTATAACTTTTAGTTTCCGATCTAGTTGAACTTCGTCCTTTGATTTTGTTGACACTAAGTTTTTTTGAGCACAAATATCGTGAAAAATAATTAGATGCGAAGGTGGGAAGCCCTATAACCAGGTGATGCACATAAAATAGCAATTTTCTCGTAAGCGTTGGCAAATTATCCGACCGTCGGCATACATTATCTTGGAAGGGAAATAAAAATCTATGTGGGTTTATCCCCATACCCTTTTGTAATGGATTTATTGAATGATCTACGCAAATACAGGTTTAGTATCTTTTTGTGTTTTCACAAAATTTCTTTTTTTTTTATATAATATGGCATCTCGCAGTTCAACCTATGAGATTGTCGTCTGCTTATCAAAATCAGGCTCGTGACTCCTTTGAGTGTTTTTCGCGATTCCTCATAGTTTCGGAATTGACCTTCCACCCACTTGAAAAGTTCACCCTGTATATCTCGGCTCCGATGCATTTTGGAAATAATTGTTCATAGAAGAAAATTAATGTCTTATTGTGTTCTTACTAATGAAATATTTTTCATTAGTGGCCGCAGACTTAAAAAATCATGCCATTTTTACCCAAGCCCCTTTACAAACTAAGCAACTACACGCTAAGGGAACCCGAATTTTGGAATTGAAAATATATTTGATTTTACATAGCCACAACACCGGACCGGCTAACATGGCGACACTTTGGAGAGTTATTCATATAACTCTCCAATACACAGCAGTACGTCTTTTAGCTACAATTATGATGATAGCTTAAATTTTAATTACTAGTAATTAAAGTGTAGTGGACGCAAGTGCGATAGTTGAACGTGAGGTCCCGGGTACGATTACCAGGTCGGGCAAAGTATTACCGGGTTTTTCCATCAAGACCTTCTCAATAGCAGCCGCCAAGTCTGGTGTTGTGTATATTATTACACGGGGCTTAAAAATTAATGGCAAAATGTGGGTGTTCTTGTCCTCCTCTGCCTAACCCTTCGGGAATTGTGGGCGTGATGATATGTTATGTTAATAATTTCTCATTATCACGTAATATCCGATTACCACATATCACTCAATTGGGAGACAGACATAGGCTGAGTATTTGATCCAATTATATATATCAGAATATCATAATGCAGTGGAAGATTGACCTACCTTTGAGTCTCAATAAGATAAGCTGTAGATTATACAGTCCGACTAAAATGCTGGGGTTTTTAGAATGTATGCATGTAAACTTCGTGTTCTTAACACTCCTAGGATACAGGAAGAATACCTCGCGTAGAGAAACATTACAAAAAAAAACCTCCTTTGGGAATGTAAATATAATATTTGTGTATTTGAGGGCAGAGCAGGGCAGAGTCTAGACTAATAGTGACATTTACTTCTAAAGCGTCCTACAACATATTTGGTCAACAGGATTGACAACATCTTTTCGATAGCTTACGACAGTCCCATACAATTTTGACTTTTCTAATTTCGTTGTCACTGTTTGAATGACACTATTTTTTGTCTAAGATCTGCGATCCCGGAATTGACAAACTTAAATCGAAAAATGTTGACCCTTTTTTTGTAGCTTGTCTTATTCAAACTCAAAGCAGCCTTGATTAATATCGCCTCAGTCTATGCAAGATTTCGGTAATGGAATCCTTCTAGCAACTATGTGGCAGTTATAAGCAGGAACTAGCACACTATTAGGGTAAACTACAAAGCTCCCTGTCTACGAAGGAGGAAAGGGAACTTGCAAGATTAATCCATGCAAACCTTAATAAGGAGGTTGTCACAAAAGACATAATAAACAATTTAAAATTACGGTACCTAGTTAATATTTAATCAACACAGATTTTTGTTGTTGTTGTCGGTTGTCAGTATATCGGAATAACCCCCTTAACGTTGTTTAGAGAATAAGAAATTATCGAATAAACGTTGTATGTGTCAAATCGCGGTTAGAGGGCGAGAATCATACGGGCGTTTAAAAAACGGGTGGTTCAATCTTACCGATTTCCGTAAATAAATTATGAAAATATACAAAAAATTCAATCTGTAAAGAAAAAAATAAAAAATATACCTATCCATTTTACTATTAATTCGACTCGAGAATCATTGGAATAGTTACCTACTAGAATTTGACGAGGATGCAAAACAACATCTTGTATATCGTAGCTAGAGTAACCTTATTGCTTGAGTAATGTAGATAATATGTTCATACAAAAGAAATCGGAAGAAGTTAGAACATTATATCTGGTTTGGTTTATGTGGTTTGGAAAAAAAAAAACTCGTGAAGAAACTTTTGAGTATGAATGCTATAAGAACTAAGGCTATAAGAGTAGAGGAAGGCTGAAGAAACGATAGCTGGACTGTGTAGGATAAAGTATGGCTAGAAAAGAGATGTCGAGTAATAGAGAAGTATGCAAGAAAAAGTCGTGCTACGCCGACCCAGGACCTTAAGAGGGGACTCTAGTGGGCCTTTCTCCGTACAAACGTATTCCGCTGTTTTCTTCGTGGATAATGCGCCTAGAGCAATGATATTTTTTCAAAAAATCTAGGTCTTATTAATTCATTTCCTTTTTTTCAAAACATAATCACTAAAAGAATTATGACAAGCCAAAAATCCCAAAGAAAGCCCGTTTTTACCGCCATGTTCAGACGACTATCAGACAAATTAGATAACTTTTTATAAAAAATAATAATAATAGAAGCATAGTTTTATTTTTCCTCTAAATTTTGATTTAAGAATTATTTAGATCAGTTTAGTTTTGAAGAAGAAAACAGCGGAATACGAAACGTCTTTTGGTCAAGATTTTTGTAGGTAAAATCAGCCTGAGCTGCAGTTGTCTCTTTCGCACTTTACGGGGGCTAGGTCGGGCGCAGCGCGACGGTAATAGTTTCTTCAAATACCTATTCTTTCAATTCCTCGGGGCTAGAGTCCCCTCTTAACGACCGAATTTACCTATTATTTACATACATGGAAATTTACCCTGAACATTATCATACAGGCAGGCCACTTTTACTAGTGAGTTTCTAGTGAAAACAGTTTTTTGAAGTGTGTCGCCCCACTCACTGGCGAGCTGTCAACGGAGCGACTAACGCTGTGGCGAGGTAGTGCATCCTTACCTAACCCATTCGGTCCACCTGCTGAGAATCTACCACCAGGACATGAGTTGCCATGGCTGACCTGGAAGTCCTCAAATAGACTTCGGACCCAGGTTGGTTGCAGCAAGGAAAACCTGTTCAGGTGGAGATTCATGAGCGATTCTGCCCTGGAGTGTAATAGGGGACCGGACTGGGTAAAGAAAACGACATTCTATTTTGTCCGTCAGACAGATAATACAAAAATATTAGACACGTATTTTTTGTTTTTATCAAAATATCAAAAAATTACTTAGTTAAAACTCATTAAAGTTGGAGAGTGGGGGCTTACTACGTCACAAGTAGGTATAAAACTTACCTACATGTGACGTCATGCGCCATTTCAACTCAATATATCTCCGTAATTTTTTGACCACGTGAAAAAAGAAAAAATACGTGTCCAATACTTTTCAATAAACAACCCGACGGACAAAGAAAAAAAAAATTGGATTTTCCCCTAATCTTAATATCGTGTCCTGCTGTTTGTTCATTACAGGAACTGATGGACGCTACAGAGGACGCCAAACTAGTGGCTCAGTTCTGGGCCGACACAATTTAGATTACCATCGACACGCTAAGAAGAAAAAGTGAAACACTAAATTAAATGTCATTATTCCTCTCGAAAGGCATGTCCTCGATAAAGCTAAAAAGAACAAAGAAATTAAGGAACTTTTAGTGTCAAATAAATAAATTAAATAACATTGTACTAATACGCTTTACAACATTTTACTTTATCACTTTAACTTGTCATCGAAACCACGAAATTAATTGCGATAGTCTTCCACACCTCTGTAAACCCGTCAGCATTTCAGTTTCAAGCAATCAATTAGTGACGCTTAATACTATCATTACCGGCCACGCGATACCCACCCTTAAAACTATAGAAATAAGGGATAAATAAAGATTTATTAAATAGAACACAGAAAAGGGTGACAGCAACCAAAATGGCAACTTCCAAATTGTTGTGGAAAAGTTAAATTTATGCGGTAAGTTGGCTATACAATTATGTGGGACATACTGATGAGAAAGATCAACATTGAAAACTATGGAAGCCAATACTTTGTTTGGTAGGGGTGATAAATTATTTTTTGTTTGTGTTTTTGAGGTATGTTTATTAATTAGTTGGGATGTGTTTGGGCCTCAGGAACTCCTACTTCAGACACCTTTCTCTATACAAGGTAGGTATTGACCCGAGCTATTACTTCACTATGTCGTACTATTTACTGGACACCGTGTATAAGATTGTGCATATATGAAACAGCGCCTGTATTTTCAGATGTTGAGACAAGTTAAGATTTATGATTATTGTTTATTTTTGCTGTTTTCGAAAACAAATGCCATTTTTAGGGTTCCGTACCTCAAAAGGAAAAAACGGAACCATTATAGGATCACTTTGTTGTCCGTCCGTCTGTCTGTCTGTCAAGACCCTTTTTCTCAGGAACGCGTAGAGATATCAAACTGGAATTTATATGAAATACTAAAGTCTACTGTCCCTTAGAGCTGTGAAAAAAAAAGTTCTAAGCCATCGCAATCAAAAGATACAGCCGTTTATGCCGCAAATTTCCGCAAATTTTCGACACTCGCAAGGGAATCAAAACCTACAGGGTACTTCCCGTGAACTCAGAATCTTGATTTTTGGTACGAAGCTACGTTTTATAGCACAGATAAAGGAAAAATTGCAAAAACTGTAAATTTTTAGTTACACCAACACGCACTTGGCCGGTTTTTTTCTTTTACATTATCTCTTTTATTTTGTAGAAAAAATTCTTTAGCGTTGTGCACTTTTGCGATGGGTAAAAAATGTTAAACTCGCGTCAGGTAACGTATCCTGATTGAAAATTCGTTGACATTTAACTTACGAAGGAATTTGAACTTTATGACATCTGTCATTGAGTTTGGGTTTCCAAAACTGGATAATTATGTTTTGCACAAACAAAACCTTCGGTTTCTCTAAAGAGGTAAAATTCGTCAGACGGATTGTAGTAGTTCTGAAATGTTAAATTTTGAATGTAATATAAATTATCATGTTTGTGTACGATAGCGCAATAAATGAATATTGTATTTTACCACATAAATGATAGTACTTTTATACGGATAATTAAAACAATACATGCAAAATTATTCCCTAACCATTCCAAAATATCAAAAATGCACAACGTTAATTCGTTTATAAGTTTTCACTTCTGCCGAACTGCGACCCGTTTTTTTTAATTAGTTACTCTTCTTACAAGGCAAGTATTTGGCACTCTTGGTCTGCTTACGATTTATTGACTACGATCTATTTATCAATGTGATCTGAACTGAAGTGGAAAGTATATAGATCTCCTTAATACATATAAAATAAGGTACAGAATACCTAAATCTATTCAAAACTTCTATAGACTCCATTCCCGTGAGCAAATTTAAAATGGTGGTAACTTACAATGAATAGCAGTTCCTGAATAAAGGAGTGCTGGAGAAAACGTTTAAAGTCACAAATGTGATTCATTCTCGTATTACTTTTGAAAATAATTATATTTTATATTCAGACAGTTCTTTAGTGCGATAGTTCATGTTTGCAAAGAACCACCATTTTAATGATTTCAGGGTAAGATTATTAAGAGTAAGATTATTTTAGACATATTTAGTTACATAACAAAAAATCACGAATGCAGTCACGAAACGTCAAAGGAATGGGGGGGAGCCCATTTCTTCGACTTCTCTCGATGTTGCACTTTTTCTCTAATTAACGAGAAAGCAATCTAATGTGTAAGGCGTCCCACCATCTAGCTCACCGTCCGTCCGTCTTCGACGGTCGTGTCGACGGTGCGTTCGTGTTCCACGTGCGCCTCAAGGAGATGTCAGCAAATCGGAAGAGGTCCGAGAGGGCCGATGCCTGCCTGCCTGATGGACTGCAGGACTGTTCGAAAGAGATACCGGGGCCCTGGAACACAAAGGGCTAGGAAGGAACGTGGATGGGTTTTAGTCAGTACAAGTTTGACAGTCCCTTCCGCTCCGCCCAGAGCGGGAAGAGTAATTTGAAGATTTCCCATTCGAAAAAAAAAAGCACCCTTTATCTTCTCCTCAATCTACCGCGATCCAGTCTAGCTGTCCCAGTCATAAACTGAAATTTCAAGCTCCACGAAATTCAATCACTGTCGACCACTTCAGCTAAAAAAAGCGACTTTAAAAGGCCAATACTTTACCTTCGCATATTCGAATATTTTTGTCACGGCCTCAAATTACTTCATTGTTTTCGCATGTGATGCCAAACAATCCGTCACGTTTTACGAATTTAAAACCCGATACGTTAATAAATTGTGTTTCAGCTGCCCGTCAAGTTTGGGAGTCGACTGAAATTGGGATTCGGTCGCACTGGAAACGGACGAGTGATCGTCCCACCAACCACATGCATAATGTCCGAAAACGAATAAGAACACATCTTATACGAATAAGAGCATCAAAATAATTCATGAGATTATAGAAAGTACAATATTCATTTATTGCGCTATTTTTAATTTATCATTATGTTACATTTTTACATTATTTACAAACTACAAATATATCTAAAATAATAATAAAATATGTACAAATATCAATTTATTAATTACAGGGCGTCAAAAAATTCGTCCACATCGCTGTCAACAGGAAAAGTGCCCAGAACGCTGGCCGCATTGCCACGTTGGATGGCCATGCTGATTCTTTGGGCAAAAAAAAGGCCAGCCTTCTGGTCACGTGAAGAGTCGACCAAACGTTTAGCGATAACTCGATACACAAGGTGGGCCCTCGGGCCCCATGGCCCTAGTATTTCAACCCCAAACGGCTCAAACACATAATTACTAATTAAGTTATTGTACTTGCGCAGCTTGAGGTTTTCAGCACCTGCAGCAGACGCCCCAGCGCAGCCACCGTGCTGGGAAGTTGGGATGGCGCAAGGATGTCGACGCAAGTGCCATCCCACAACAAAGGCCTACCCAACTTCCATGGCATTATGGTCATACCATCTGGTCTCTTCCCATCGACGCGTGCCAAGCCATTGGGTTCTAAGACAGCTGGCACACCGGCAGTGGCAAGAGCACGACGGATGAGATCATTAATGCTAGCGTGCCGCGCTCCGACCTGCACTCTTACTGCAGGAAAAGCCATGGTGTCCGAGGCCGTCGACTGCTTCACCACATCGACAGCGATGTGGAGCCCCGCAAGGAGCGCCCAATCGCAGACATGTAGCGAGCCGGAATGTTGTGTCACCTAGCATAGTGCCTATGTTAGGTGACGGTAGTGCCTGAAGTCAGAGACCCGACTCCCACTCACCCACAGCCAGCAGGCGGGCACGCTCAGCAGTATTGGTAGACGTATTAATAAGGTTATTCCGTACCAACCTACAGAGCGGGTCATCCCACTGTCTCTGGGAAAATGGGTTCTCGGGCCGATCCGTATCCGGACAAGCCACTTTCCAGGCGTCCTCTGCGTCCGCCAAGCACGGCACTTCCGAATCAACCAGGGAGAGAGTTAAAATCTTCCTAGTTAGCTTTTCAGTGCCGTGGACAGAGGACAAGAACGCCGGTAAGCTTACACTAGAAATTTTGCTGACGCCGAGGCCACCAAAACGAATTGGTAGGGAAGCTTGCAGCCACGCTCGGTCATCCAGGGCCACATTAAGAATGGATGTTACAGTGTGGCGAATAATTTGGTCAATTTTGTCCAAAAGTTCTGGTTTCGTCCAAAGAGGCGAAGAACGGAGAAAATACATAAAATTTAGATTTGTATTAAAAAACATTAAAATGAAGTTGCAAATTCCGTTAAACTTGATCTATACATGAGGGCTTAAATATGATGAAATTAAATAAATGCATAACTCAAAGTCTTGACACCATTACACATCGACACACTTAGCTAGCTAGGCAATAAGTGTGCCCTTGTGCGCCCTAGGCCATGAGATCATTATCATGAGATCATGATCATCATCATCATGAGCTAGGATCATGAGATCGCTTCACTTCAAGAGAGTTGCGGCCAAACAAAGGCAAACAAAGCAAGGCAAAGAAAAAGATACAACACCCGTCTAGTCAGAACAAACTCTACCCCCTGTTCCTCAAATCTCTAAATTGATGATCGCGAACATAATCGTCAGCGCAGCCAACGTGCAGCAAGTTTCTCATAATATTCTTAATTGCTTCGAGCTCTTCAGAAGCAAGTCACACAGTTATTACTTTTCTATGGAAGATAAGGAACTTTAAACCCTACTTCTCATTCCTCCGAAGTCAAATAAAAACATGCTTTCAACCAACAAAGTGAACTTAAAAGCAGTGTGTATCATTAGTCATGCCCGAGAAACAATTACATTTAATAAACTCTGCAAAAGTTACACGACGTCAAATAACACCATTTATTATGGGAACCATTGTTCGGATAATGATTTATAATATTGCTTAGGCGACGTTTCTATGTTTATTATTATTTTGCGAGAGAAATAAATTGGGTCCGATATTTGCAATTTTGCGAAAAATTGAGCAGGATTTTAGTAAGCGTTTTCATTGTAATACCAGATTAATTATTGTTTTGTTTTACTGCCTCTTGCTAAAAATATCTGTTCACTGATTTGGCAGACTGTTTCGTAGAATTTTTGTTATTTCTATTAACTTCTTTTTAGATTGTCATTCTCCTGCACTTATACCAATTTATTTAGGCGCATGTCTTCTTCTTTCATACATCTGTATTGCTCTTCATCTCAGCAGTCGAGGTGACTAGCTATATCATCCTTCACACAGTCCATCCATAGTTTACTTGGTCTTCCTCTCGCTTTATACATTGTATGGCATTCAAAATTATAAATTTCATTCGCTTTCGTAGACAGCTTACGATTGTTTAAAAAAAAACCTAGCCAAGTGCGAGTCGGACTCGCGCACGAAGGGTTCTGTACCATTATTTATAAAAACTAGCAAAAAAATACTTTTTTGTATGGGAGCCCCCTTAAATATTTATTTTATTCTGTTTTTAGTATTAGTTGTTATAGCATCAACAGAAATACATAATCTGTAGAAATTTCAACTGGCTAACTATCACGGTTCATGATATACAGCCTGGTGACAGACGAACGGACAGCGAAGTCTCAGTAATAGGGCCCCGTTGGACCCTTTGGGTACGGAACCCTAAAAAATCGCAAAATTGTGTAGATATTAATTAAATAAAAGTCTAAGTCACTGAAAACGGTATATTCTAGAAGATAGGTTTTTTGACAGCGACCGTGACAGGTGAAGAAAACAAAGGGCCGCCATTGAACAACTCCAAAAAAAAATCAATTGACTTTATTTAAAGGGCCCTAAAGTATATAATATTATGATCTAAAATAAATAAAATAACATCAGAAAAATCGCAAACCTTGCACAAAAATTATATTTGGTTCCTAATAGACTAGGTTTAGTCTGTCAGTCTTAGTAATTATTGTAAGGTTTCTTGTATTAGGGATTATTTGTATGTATTATAATATATATTAGTTTATTTGAACAGTATGTCTGTACCTATTTATGTATATCAAACTAGCTGTACCCAGCATGCGTTGCAATGCACTTTTTACTACCCACCTACCCTATCCGACCTACCTACCCTATCCTACCTACCCTACCCTACGCTACCTACCTACCTACTCTACCCTACCCTACCTACCTACTCTACCCTACCCTACCCTACCCTTACTACCTACCCTACCCTACCTACCTACCCTACCCTACCTACCTACCCTACCCTACCTACCTACCCTACCCTACCCTACCTACCTACCCTACCCTACCTACCTACCCTACCCTACCTACCTACCCTACCCTACCTACCTACCTACCTTACCCTACCTACCTACCCTACCCTACCTACCTACCCTACCTACCTACCCTACCCTACCTACCTACCCTACCCTACCTACCTACCCTACCCTACCTACCTACCCTACCCTACCTACCTACCCTACCCTACCCTACCTACCTACCCTACCCTACCTACCTACCCTACCCTACCGTATCCTATGTCCGTCTCCTGGTTCTAAGCTACCTCCCTGCCAATTTTCAGCTAAATCGGTTCAGCCGTTCTTGAGTTATAAGTGAAGTAACTAACACGACTTTCTTTTATATATATAGATTATGTTAGCTATTTTTTTTATTTTTATTTGTACTTTACCACAATGCTGTTCTATTTGACCCAAAGTTTGACTGATAGAGAATGCCTTGTGGCATTAAGTCCGCATCTGTACCACCAATGTACGTGAAGTTTAACTAAATAAATAAAATAGGGACATTCGACTTTATTTAAAGGGCCCTAAAGTGTATAATATTATGATCCAAAATTAATAAAATAACATCAGAAAAATCGATAATAATAATTTTATTAGTAAAATATTAACATTATATTTAAAATATCGTTCCGTTCCCACAGACAAAATGCGAAAACGGTTTTGTAGGGCTTACTTTTTAAATAAAAGTTTGTTTTAAAATTGTTTAATAAATAAATATAAATAAATAATAATAATAAAACAAAATGGCAATAGGCTTGCCTATTGCCATCAAGCGGGATCACAGAGAGACTCCGTGGCTGTTACTGAGAAATTCCTGATGGGAAACCTAAGCCTGACCTAAGAATCGAACCTATCACAGAACATATCTTGCTCAGCAGTCACAATAGGGATGATGACTGGGTAAAGAAAACGAAATTCTATTTTGTCCGTCAATCAGGTAATACAAAAATATTAGATACGTATTTTTTGTTTTATCAAGTTTACAAAAGAATACTTAGTTAAAACGCATTAAAGTTGGAGAGTGGGGGCTCACTACGTCACAACTAGGTATAAAATGTACTGAGCCGTGACGTCATGCGCCATTTCAACTCAAAATATCTCCGTAATTTTACGATTACGTGAAAAAAGAAAAAATACGTGTCAAATACTTTTTAATAATCTACCCGATAGACAAATAAAAAAAAAAATGAGTCACCATCCCTATTCCTACTACTACACCAACAGGAATAAGTAAAATTTAATTTCAATTAATTCTAGAACAACCAACGAAACAAGATCTACTTTACTGTACGAATAGAATAGGTTGCCAACGAACCAATATAAGTTTGTATTGAATTAAAACCGCGATGTTCTCCCCGTATCTTAGCACTATTCGAGGTAGGTCTTAGCAGTACTATCAATGATTGTGGACTGATTGAAATCTGGATTATCCTATAGTACTGGAAAAGGAAGGAAGAAATGAAACATTTTGTGTAACTTGTATCAACTGCTTTAAATTTTTTAATGATGGCAAACACGATCTTTACGAAAAAACGGTTCTCAGTTTTCGTTTTTTTTTTAAATATTAAGTTTCAAGTAATTTTTCTTTAAGGTTGTGTTAAGCTTGTTACCTTGTTGTTATTAAGTATACATATGTTTATATGTATACAGAATGCTAAATACTTGATTAAATATGTTCTCAAATTTGTGTTCTGAACTCTGAATCACCGCCAAGTAATAAAAAAAAAAAACTGTTTTTTATATTTCGGAAAAAATTGTAATTTTACCACACCTTTGTTGATTAGTCTCTAAGTAATATGGTAGTGCGCAATCCTGACAAACACACCGACAGACGGAAATGACGAAATAATACGTGATCCGTTTTGCCATTTGGCTAAATAACCAAAAAACACTTACCAGTACCTAAAAGTCTTACCCATGTTTTTTTTTTTTAATCTTTATCTATTAAAAGGGGTTTTTATCCATACAGATATGTCAACCCCATCGTACCTTATAAACTATTATTTGATCAGGCCTCTTCACCAAGCTACACAATCTCTTTGCAATCATTGATCTAGGATTTGCTAAAGTGTTTTAAATTAGCCCAACGTCCAGAATCTTTAATTTAAATTCTCTTATCAATTATTGCCTTTCATTCTTGCTCCTTATACACTACATCAGCAAATGTTGCACATCTTCTTCATCTTGCCCACGTAATTAAAGAAACTTCACTTCTTCCGATTCTTATCAGAACTTTACACTAAACATCCATCAAAAAAACTAAGCCTCAAAAACTTCCAACCACATCCCAAACACCAGTAAAAGCCTTCCCAGAAAAAGAGTCCATAATAATTCAGTTCTAACTCGTACAAATTACTCCACCTGTTCAAGTTGTCGGACGGAGTCCAAGTTTTGCAATTACGCAGTCTAACTGGTACAGCATTAATGGACCTGGCTGCGGGTACCGAGGGGTAGGGTTAGTTAAAACAACTAAACAATCGGTTCTAACTTAAATTGCGATGAATAGAATACAAGTGTGTTGGGGATTTTGTGTTTATAGGTAAAAGAGGATGACTCAAAAAGCACCTAAGCAAAGATAATAAAATTCATATGGCTCCACCGGGCAAGCTTTCTCTACCAAATGAATGAAAAATCGTCTAAATCGGTCCATTAATCACGGAGAAATCGGTGTACATATACATACGTGAAAAATTTACATGTAAAAAAAAATGTTAATAAAATGAAAACTATATGGCCAAACTATATTAATTTTTTATGGGACCAAATGGCAGCTATTCCACATCAAAATAAAGAAGAATCACGCAAATCGGATCATAAATCTCAGCGTAATCGGTGTATACACCTGGAAAGAGCATTAAGAGCATACCGTTACAATTCCAACAAGCCCAAACACAGCTAAGATTCATTGCCTTGTTATGGAGTTCCGAAGCCTGTCTCTTGGATTCATCATCAGATCTAATGGTAGAATGGTTCTTATTGGACGCAAATGCTCCACTTGTTGTAGAAAATACCAAAATCACTGTACGTTTTCCTATAAAATTTGAAGAGTTCCCTCGATTTCGCCAAGATTCCATCATCAAATCCCGACTTGGTGACTATGGGACCATTTGGGAAGTATTCCCTTTCCAACAAAAAAAGAATTTTCCAAATCGGTTGGCAAGCGACGGAGTAATGCGCGAACAAACACAAAAAAATACAAACATCCGAATTGAGAACCACCTCCTTTTTTAGAAGTCGGTTAAAAATCGACAAAACACTAAGGATATTGATTATAGATGCAGTCGACATAGGAGTACATCTTTGTTTAAGATATACAAGCAAAAGATAACATTGAGTAATGAGAAAATATGATTTGAACCTCTTTCTTAACCTGACTCTTCTTTGTGTTTTTATTACGCGAAGTATGCTGCGATTGTTAAGAAGAAAACGATTAACTCGAGCTTTGAAGAGATCTAGAAAATAAGGATACACGCGCCATACACGGATCACTACAGCCGTCTGTATGCTGTATAGTAAATCGATGATGATAGATATATATGATACTCTAATAAACCGATCCGTTTCAACCAGGTCCCACTTATCCCGGGCAGCGAGAGCACGTACGTACCTTTAAACTTTTATCATTCATATTTTATCATCGTTCATCTATTTACTGATTATTTGGTGGTTTTATTCTAAACTAATGTAACTAGTGAACACCACATTGGCGATGGCTAGCACGATGGTATCTATACTGTTTGTTTATATTTATTTGATTTAAACTTAGCCATAATTAAGTTATGAAATTATTTCACTGCTGGATATAATCCTTCAGGAATCATACCAAAAATACTAGTGATGCATTCGTTGAGGCAGTTTTGGTATGGTTAACGAAACCTCTTGGGAAAAGTGATTGACTTTCTGAAATAATACAACTCGAGAACAGCAAACTTCAACGTAACCAAACCATCATTACCTTTCAGCTAATAAATCGCTTTAAAACTTCTGTCAGTTTCGCTTCAAGCAGCGTAATATACAAAATAATAAGGGCAGCGCATCGATCACCTAACAGCGGAAAGCGCCCTTAATTACTAAAGTTTACATGGCGAGAACTCGACACGCGTCTAAAGCAATTTCAGCAAAGTTATAGACGTGGAAAATTCCTGGTGAAGCTATTTTTAAAGCGTTATTATCGGAGATGAAGTCTTAATTGAAGTAAAGGTTATTAGAAAGGTGATATCATTAGAAAATAATGCCGTGAAAGCAAACAAAATGTTTTGGAAGGGTTTCCTCTTGGCTGGATAACAATAATAAAGGCCTAAAAGTGTGCCTTTATTATTATTAATATCGGTTGTAAGAGCCACTATTGATCTCGGTTGCAATAGTAATTATGTAACAAGCATGTATACAAATATAATTTTAATTATATATAAGTATATTGTCTTATGGGTTTTTCAGCAGTTTACTTTATTTCCAAATTAGTTTTGTTAAGTTTTACACAAGAGTAAAATTACGGATCACAGAGCCGATTCTACTAGTATAAGTTATAAAAGTAATGAAAGTATAGCAAGTTGAACAGTATTTAAATGCAGATAGAATTAAGCACAAATAATGAAGTATGAGCAATTGAGCTAGGCTGAGTCTGTATTTCAGTTCACAGTTCTCTTCCCAGAATTATAAGCGGTATTAACAGTGGTTGGACATTCCTGTTAGAATAAATGTTACCTGTACATAAAAAAGAGTGCTAAAAAAATTCTAAGCAAAATTATATTAAGTTTTAATTATTCTAAAATACATAAGTATGTCACTTGGAGCGAATACTTGGCAAAAGTCCCAAAAAAATACAACCTACTAAAACCTCTCCGAGTCCGAGAGACTGATTTGAAAATTGTATGTGTAAAAATATTATTCGAGTGTAAAATATTTTTTTGTGTGAGTACCTACACGAAATCAGAATGGAAATTAAAGGCCAAAAATCATAAAATCCTTAAGTAAAGTAATCGTCATTCTTTATTGAAAGATCTGCAAATTATTTTTTCGTATCACGCATCAGTTGACACGAAAATCTTGAGTTATTTTTCTAATTGAAAGCATGTGTGTGTGTTCATCTTAATCCTGTCACTTAAGATCTTTGTGCTCGACGTCCACGACCTCACGCGATTCTACTTGCATCAAACGACACGTGCGTGCGGCATTTGCTTCCTTCGTGTGAGTACCAACGTTGTGCCTCGCAGCATGCTCAAAAGAACTTTTCACTTCAGTAGCTCAAACATGTAGGTTTTGCTGCCTGAAATCAGTGAGCAAAATGCGATTTTGCTCACTGAGTGAGACAAAGTAACTTTTTAATAATTTTTTTCAGAAAACTCCGAATTTCTTATTCAGCCTTGGGTTAATCATACAATTCGAAACATTCACACTCTATCTCTTTCCCGCCCATTAGAAAGAGAGAGACACAAAGACCAGCCCTTTCGAAGTTCCGTTTTTGAATTCGAACACTTTCGGAATTTCGTACTAACTAAAGAGATTTTGCAAAAATGTCTTTTAATGTAATTTATTGAATGTTTAACTTATTGGTGTATTTAAACGAAAATAAGTATTTACTGTAAATAAAACTGATATTTAACCTGTAAATATTTATTTCTAGTTTCAATAATGTAACGTATTATAATATATTTTGAATAATAAAATATCATGGTTGCTATTTCCGAACACGCCTTAATTTAAATAAAAGAGCGGGAATGAAATTTCGTGTATGGCGTAAAGAGTTGAATATGTTAAAAATATTAAAATAATCGTAAAATATTAGTGAAACTAGCGACGAGAACAATATTTTAACACCGGAAGAGTTAATACAACAAGTTATTAATGCAGAAATAAGTATCCTACCTGAGAAGTCTCGCAAGAAATATCTGAAAGCATACCATGTCTTCAACGATTGGAGACTTACAAAGGGCGCACCGCGCAAGCAGTTTTTCGGAGACGGTGTTGTTATCTTATTTTTTAGATTTATCACAGACGAGGCGATCATCTACAATGCTAATTATTTTGATCCACAATAAATAGTTATTTCAATCTATTCCTGTTTATTATTTAATCTCCTAAAGTGTTCTCGCTGCTGAAGTGAAAAGTTATGTGTGTTACACGAGAGCAAAGTTTTTTGCATCTCGTGCCTTTGAATCCCTCGCCACACTCAGGATTCAACTTTAGAATCACTCGCTACGCTCGTGATTCAATCGTTGAATCCCTCGCTTGCTCAGGATTCAAAATCAGCACTCGCAGCAAAAACCGACTTTGCTCTCTTGTTGCACAAATAACTATTCTTCATTTGTTTTCTCCAGTACAGTCACTGTTGCAATACGCATGTCGCTTGACCATGCAGCTAGTGGCCAAACGATAACGCCTAGCCTTCACCAAAGCAGAGAACAGCGGAACGAAGGGAAGACGTGTGGAAACAAAAATTGTTTGAAATTTACATCGCGTCGTCTCATTTGCGATTGGACCCCCTCTCCGCTCCGCTCGTCTATGCTATAGTGGAGTCTGGGACAAAGTAAATTTACTCTTCAGTGTCAACGCACTATTTGACACATGTGATTTCGCGTGCCAATGAAGCGAGAAATAAAATACGTGTGATTTTAAAATAAAAAGTTATCTATCGAAAGTAATTTGTGAGAGTATGTTTGATTTTATAGGATTTTGTTTGAAATAATTTGGCAAGTATTTTTTTCTATAATTCTTTTTTTTTTTATTTGCGATGGGTTTGCTCTTGACTCTAGTCTAGGTCAGAGATGACACAGACAAAGTTGACGATGGTACAAGTTTAACCAAAAAAACCCTGTTCACTCTAACTTTGAAGAGATTAAGGTTGTAAGCATTCGGAAAGATAGGCGCAGGCAGAGAGTTCCACTCCCTTGCTTTGCGCATTATGAAAGACGTTTGAAAACGCTTAGTGCAAATTGGTGGATTAGCAATAAAGTAGAGATCCATACCGGATTGCGTGTTATGTGAAAATAAAATGAATTCACTTTAGGTGTTTCTTTCATGTCCTTGTTATCTATCATCACTGCTTGCGTGTGTCGGGTCGTTTAGTTCCCTTCAAAATGGTTGAGTTGAATGATGGCTGATACATGCGTCATGTTCGTGAACGGGCGCTGTCAGTTGTGACTGGTCATCTCTTAGCTGCCACGGTTTATTTTAATTACTTTATTTTTAATTACTGATTTAATCTTTTACTCTGGACGCTCTTAACTTGCCCGTATTTCTACATTGTTCTCACATATTTGTAATTCTTAACATGAATGATGTAACCAAGATTTTGTAACATATTTTGATTTAAAAGAGTGTCCATGGAGTTTCTTGCCCGTTCTTCTCCATAGAGATCTACGCTACGGAATGGGCAACTACAGTACTTTCATAAGTTATTATGCCTTGTGACTGGGACTGTAGCTTCGCGTTTTTTTTTGTTTTTTTTTTTGACTTTCAAAAGTGCCTGTAATGGTCTAATTGAAATAAATGCTTTGACTTTGACTTTGCTTAAATATTAAGATGATTTATTTCTAATTTTACCATTGAGATACCTGGCCATTACCCATAAAAAAATATATTCAATAAAACCTAAAATCACGCCTGTTATCCCAGAAAGGTTAGGTTTTTTAGACTTTTTCATTAAAATCGGTTCAGTCATTTCGGAAAATAAGGACTTCAAATTTTGTATGTAATGCCGTAAGATGTAAACACTCTTAAGTCCCTTAAGCCATAAACAATTAGACATATCCCGATACACACACTTCGTGTCTGCTACTGAGAATTTCTTGACGGAAAAACAAAACAATAACGCTTAGCCCGCCCTGAACTTCGAACCCAAGACCTCAGGTTCAGCAATAAGGGATAATCCATTTTTTTTTCTTTGTCCGTCGGGTAGTTTATTGAAAAGTATTGGACACGTATTTTTTCTTTTTTCACGTGGTCATAAAATTACGGAGATATTTATTGAGTTGAAATGGCGCATGACGTCACATGTAGGTAAGTTTTATACCTACTTGTGATGTAGTAAGCCCCCACTCTCCAACTTTAATGAGTTTTAACTAAGTATTTTTTTGATATTTTGATAAAACAAAAAATACGTGTCTAATATTTTTGTATGACCTGTCTGACGGACAAAATAGAATGTCGTTTTCTTAACCCAGTCCGCACCCACACTAGACCAATGAGGCTATAAACTGTATTTATTTTAAATTGAACTTTTATGTCATTTTCATCATTTGACCGATATACAAAAGTGAATTTTAAGCCACCTATAGCGACCCTTATTAGATCACAGAAAATTCATAAAATAGATCCATGGTGGCATAGATATAACTTAAATGAAATACAGCTACCTAAGTGACCATAAATTTAAAGTCTATGATTGTCCCGCGTTCAAACTATCAGCAGGCAATTTATCTATCCTACCTCTAAATAGGCCAAAATCGGTTTTATTCCCAAAAGTCCAATTTTAGAATTTAGTGCTAAACAGATTTATTTTATCGACCTAGTGAAAATACCGATTTTCTCATTGTGACAGCATACTTGTATGTATTTGAAAACGGATATTTTGGTTGGCATTATGATAAATATTGAATAGAGAATATATATTTTGTATCATGTAGTAATGTAATTTTATATTCTAAAGTATCATCATTGTTAAAAAAAAATATATTTATGATGGCTATAACATTTATCCAAGCCAAGCAACACATACACCTTATACACGACTGTCTATCTGACTTCCAAAACCCAGTTAGTACTGGGTAATGGGATACCCATTGGTAAGACTGGTTGTCAGACTTTAGGAGAACTGACTACCTGTAACGACTGTCAAAGATATAGAAATAACAGCCGAAGCGAACTGCTATGCGTTTTACAGGACACATATTAGCGTACATCATCATCATCAGTTAATATCATAATGTTCCCACTGCTGGGACACAGGCCTCCTCTCTATGAGTGGGAGTGGGCTTTAATCCACCACTCGGGCCTAGTGCGGGTTGGTAGATGTCACATGTCTTCGAATTTTTAGTTCTAACACATGCCGGTTTCCTCACGATGTTTTCCTTCACCGTTTAAGAGCAGCGGTGGTCAAATAAATTACACAAAGTAATGCGCATGCCTGGGTTTGAACGTACGACTTACTGCGTCTTACCGTTACTCGTCTTAAGTCGGAGCTGCGACCACTGGGCCACCGCTGCTCCCCACTATAAATTAGCGTACATCACTAACTAACCCTTCGGGGCTTACAGGTGTAATGTTGTCTAATAATGTTTCTGAGTTTTTAAGCACATCACAAATATTAATTAGAAATCTCAGTGTTAAGGAAATTGAAATTAAATAATAAGAAAATATTGTTATTGGGTTGACCAGGAATTTCTTAGTAGCAGACACGGAGTCTAGATTTGTCCCCTCTTGATGAAAATAGGCACGCCCCTATTACGTAGGTCTTAATCATAACTGGCGAAATGTGGGTTTACTATTTAATTAGGTACAACTCTGCCTTACCCTTTGCGGTTAACAGGCGTGATGTTATAATGCACCAATCTTTTATATCACAGACAGTATTATCTCTTAGCGTAATCTGCCAAAAGACCTATTTTCCATGTAACAGTAATACAACTACAGTACGGTATTTAACCCGTTTCATACTCCTGCTTTATGCCCTTAAGTCTATTGGCTCTCGTGGCGTCTAAACTTTTCTGAACCCGTCTGAACTTGTCTGACCCTAATACTCTTGTTGGGCGTAATTCAGACGTTTATAACTGGGTCGATTATACCCCATATCTTGAGTTCGTATTTTTTTTTGCATAGCGTCTTTACCGATGAAGATATGCAAGAGCAATTAAGTGGGAGAAAATAATTTTAGATTTTACATAACGCCTGTATTTCCAAATGGTTCGGCAGAGGAACCTGTCTACACTGTACACTGTTTGTCTGTCTGCCAGTCTGTTTTTATTTTTTATATTTGTTTTTCTTTTTAGGGTTCCGTACCCAAAGGGTCAAACGGGGCCCTATTACTGAGATTTCGCTGTCTGTCAATCCGTCCGTCCTTCTGCTGCTGTATCTCATGAACCGTCATAGTTATAGCCAGTTGAAATTTCTATAGATTATATTAATTGATTTTACTGTTGCCGCTATAACAACAAATACTAAAAACAGAATAAAATAAATATTTAAGGGGGCTCCCATACAAAAAAGTGATTTTTTTGCTCGTTTTTATAAATAATGGAAATCTTCGTGCGCGAGTCCGACTCGCACTTGGCCGGTTTTTTTTAAATAATGTGTGTACTTGCGGCAATTACGCCACTAAACATTTTTTCTTTCTTTCCTATGACCTAGATACTATGTTCCTAAATTTTATCTTTTTTTAAAGAAATATATCATTATTGTATAGAGGCGTACCAATAAACAACCACATTAGATCAGGTGGCTTACCATGACTTCTTAAAACATTATTGTCACCCTGCAATAAGAGTAAAAAAAATACTGCTTTAAGACGTCCTGGTAGGCGAGCAGATAATTGAACTTACTACGAACTTGGCGTCAGGCAGGCTTTGCGTCAAGTGCATGCCTGACACATGCTGAGCTGGATTCCCATTTGGTGCAACCTTGAGACGCACACCGCACCTTTTTTTTTAATGGCATCTCGCAGTTCAACCTATGAGGTTGTCGTCTGCTTAACCGGACTATACTGTGGATGCCTTAAGAGTAAGGCCCCCCCTGTGGGGTACGAACCTCGGCTTAGGGCGTCGCTGTGTGAGGACTGCATGGGGACAGGCTGGATCTGAATGGTATCATTATTTAGGGGCTGATTTAAAACTACTGGCACAGCATCGCGGGTTGGCTCGAGCGAGGGTCGGGGAGGGCATGGACCGGGACGTCGCGACGGCACATCGCACCTTGTATACTCGTTATTTTATTTGAAGTATGTCATGGTGTTACTATAATATAACTGTTTCGTAAATATGTTTTTTTTTTGTTTTTTTCTTTATGTATTCTGGCACCTTGTTTTTATATAGGTATATTTATGTAATTTGTGTCATTAATTGTGCTTCTGTGTGTTGTGCTATGTCTTTTGTGTGCACTGAATAAATGATTTATCTATCTCTATCTATCTATCTCTACTTAGCTACAGCTACGCTAATGAATGTTTAAATTATAGTATTCATAATTTCCTTTTCTCTGTCTATGGCACATGTACCATTTTAAGTGATCTTCAAACGTCGTGCTTGCATAGCATGTCACAGCTAAAGAAAAAAGTATTTCAATGTTGACGTCGATTACTCTACATCTAGCTCAGCAATCTACTAACTAATTACACAAATATAAATTATTTATTTGTATAAGACGTGGAATAATAGATAATAATAATTAGCTAAAATAAAACATGACACGTAAAATTCCAGGGTTTAACTTAATTCAATTTCACAAGGGGTCCACATTTCTCATCCAGAAATCTAATATATAAAATTCTAGTGTTTGTTACCAGACTGCTCCGAAACGGCTGAACCGATTTGTATGAAATTTCGTGCGCATATCGGGTAGCTCTGAGAAATGTCCAACATCTATTTTTCATACCCCTTAGCCCATCAAAATTTCCGCTAGTAAACTATAGAAATTAAATTAAGCTATAAAAATGTACATTTTTTTATTATTTAAATAATCTAACTAATTGCGATCAATGCCTAATGTAATTAAAAGAAAAAAAAAGGATTGGCACCTAAGACATTTTCATAATTAAACCCATAAATAAATCCAAAATTAAACAGCCTCATCTGGGTTAAATATTTTTCTAATTTTCTAAATTAAACCCTCGAGCTACCCTCGTAGCCTTCACTCACCTGTCAAATAGTTAACAAATTGGATTCCGTGAGAGCAATGGTTGCCAGTTCGATTCCCGACGGGCGAACTTCCCGAACGGTATTGAGTTAACTGAAGCTGGCCAATCTATTGTGCGGAAACCTAATTTGGACATTTGAGTATAATTTCGAGGTTGCCTTGATACATCACTAGTTATAATGTTGGCAACACCACGTGTGACGTTTGGATTCCCTTTCTTCCCATTCACTTGACAGTGTTGATTTTGGCTGGATTAGCTCCGTGACTGTTTAAAAATCCATAATGTGAATGTAATGTGTGCTTCGTCAATAAACAATCCTAGCAATCTTTGGGAGACTTTAATAAAATTATCATAATACCTATATGGCTGCATAGTTTCGTATTTCAGTATTTTGTAAACATTAAAATGGCATAGGACCTTGTCGTAAAGATCGTTCCAGGTGCTGTAGTTTTCGCCTGCACCATGTGATGATGGATGAGTTTGGCTCAGTAACGTGTAAATCGATACCAAAGAGAGGCTTGTAGCAGCAGTGGGTGAAGTGCAGTAACTGTAGACAATGATACTTAAATGTGCGCTTTGGAAATCAGCCATCAATACACCTTGCACACACTCATTTTCAAAACGCCATAAACTGTGCTTATTACTAATTTCTGTTCATAAGACCGCAGAAAAAAAATGCTTTGTGTATCTTTGACCCAAAATGTATCTACCGCGTTCCTAAAAAAAAACAACTTGATTCTGTATTTGAAGCAAAACTAGCAATTCTGAGTCACATTTTGAATATAATCAACATTTCACATTCCATTTTTTCATATCCAAGTACTTCGACTACAATAGTAATAAAAGTTAATGCTAGTATATGAACTGCAATAGTGGCTCTTTGAAATGTTATTTGACTCGATAATATTTTACAAATCATTTTCTTGGTACATTCGGTCTGAAGTGGTTTCTTGAGAGACTTAGGGAGGATAGGATTAGATGTGAGTGTGCGTGGACAACTCTACGTGGATTTTACTGCTTACTTGCGAGAGCAAATCTTGGTCTTTTAAAATGACAAGTTTAAAATTATACAGGATAGTCTCAAATCTTTAAAGATCGATCTGTGTCATCATCTGCCTAACCTTTTCCCAAACTAATTTGGGGTCAGCTTCCAGTCTAACCGGATGCAGCTGAGTACCGGTATTTTACATGAAGCGACTGCCTATATAACCTCCACAACCCAGTAACTGGGTAATACGATACCCCTTGGTAAGACTGGATGTCAGACTTTTGGCTTCTGACTACTCGTAACGACTGTTAAAGATCTACAAATGATAGCCGGGACCAACGGCTTAACGTGCTTTCCGAGGCACGGAGGGAACTCGGTATGTAATTATGGTCACCCATTCACGGACCAACCTCGGCAAGCATCTCAAGATGAAGTAAAATGAACCAAGATGCATCTCTCTCGCCACTATCCCTGTCTAGGTCTCAAGGGGCCTAGCGTGAAGACACATACCAACAATTATAAGGGAATTAATGGTGTATAACACGATTGCGAGCGTAAATCTGGCACCAGCACTTGGCTGACACAAATCTCAAGTTTGGATCCCATCCAAATTCAATAATGGCTCATGTGGGCTCTCAAGTCACTAGATTATAACTTAAGCCGCTTTTGGGAGTCATGTTAATGTGGTATTAAAGTTTGTCACCTAGTAGCCTTTTTGATAGTTTTGGCGAGAATTTTCTGGGTAAGGCGAAATATGTTTTAGGTTGAAAAACTTCAAGATTTAAAAGAATCTGTGGGTGAAAGATTTCTTTTATCAATACAATATTGTGACTTTTTTAATCAGATCATTCCCACATGAATTCTAGCTGTAGACCATTTAAACAATGTCTATTAAACAATAAATCTAGCGATTTTTGTGCCACTTCTGATACTGAGCAAAGCTCATTCGACTGTCGATGTCCTTTCAATTAGTCTTCTACCCGTCAAACCAGCTTTACGGTACGCATCTTGTTTTTTGCTCTGATCGCATTTTGTTTTTTGGCGAGGTGAATTGAGTTATATTTTTCCCTAATTTTGTCAGTATTTACCATAACACCATCGTTATTCTCGCCGTAAAACAAATAACATCTCGTTCCAACGACCATTATGCTCCCAAATTAAGAATTCGTCTTTAAAACATCCCATTGGAGTTCACCCGAAGCTACAATAATTATAAAACGCAGACCATTAGGAAGTAGACATTCCATGAACCGCGGAACGTTTAAAAGGCAACTGGCCTCTAAATAATAAGTTTAAAACCATTAGGTTGGGCGCAGATAACGGATAATTATGTTTTTTTTTTGTAGAAAAATTGGTAACCTTTATCAATTCGAATACCCGAATCAGAATATGAAGGAATTTAGAAAATTCATTATTGTTTTGCATGGAAAAAAAATCTGCTTATCAACGAAAAACACCGCAACGAATGTTTTTGAATTATCAAAATATACGAGTAGGACATTGTTGAATTTGAATTTGAATTGCGAATCATATATAGCATAAGCATAATGAGCCTATAATGTTCCCAATGCTGAGTCATAGACCTTCTCTTTTTGAGACGGAGTGGGCTGTAATCCACTGTATTGCTCGTAAGTCGGGGCTGCCACCACTGGCCCATCGCTGCTCTCACGCGAACCAAATGTTAGGCAGTAACTTTGCTACTTTTCACGATTCAATAGCTAACGACGGCACGGTTGGCGCAGTGGTTGAGCGATCGACTGCTGCGCTGCGTTTCGCGGGCTCGATCGCACGTAACAAATATTTGTATAGCCTACAGATAGTTGTTCCGGGGTTGGCTGTTTATGTATGTGAGTTTAAATGTTTGTAAACGTACCCACGATACAGGAGAAATTCCTAGAGTGGGGAAGCGTCTTTTTTTTTAAAACTCTGAATGTTATGGTCTGAAGGTTGACTGGTAGAGAATGCCTTGTGGCATTAAGACCGCCTATGTCCCACTATTGTAAATAAATAAATGTTATCATAACCACACAAAACACCCTCAACAGATAACCGCCCGTCTGCACCCCACCTTAAAAACCAACCGCCCACTAAATAATACGTTTACAACCATTAAGCGATGTAACAACTGTGCGGGTCCTGCAAATACAATTTATAGCTACAACCTCACGCTGCGTCAACGACTGTGTTTTTGGACAATGTTTAGGCTATTTTCGGTGAAGTTGGCAACAATATTACTGTGGGATTCCACCAGATATACAAGGTGTTATTTTGCATCCTCGTCAAAATTCAAGAGGATGTCACAAAAGATCTAAATAATCAATTAAAATTACGATACCCAGTTAATTTTTAATAAACGCTGTTTTATTTGGGTTTTTAAGTTTGTCAGTATTTCAGCATAACCCCCTTAACGTGGTTTAGGGAATAAGAAATGATCGAATAAACGTTTGAAATTGTTTGTATGTATGAAAGCAAGGTTATAGGGCGAGAATCAGACGGCCCGCGTTTAAAACACGGGTTGTTCAGACGTACCGATTTTCGTAAATAAGAAAAAAAAAATGACCTACCCATTTTATTATTGATTCGAGACGAGAATCATTAGCATAGTCACCTCCTTGAATTTGACGAGAATGCAAAACAACACCTTGTAGTATGACAATGAGATAGCTAGGATGAGGAATATGCGCCATAGTCTTACGAACATAAGATTTATTTTATTCTGTGAGTGAGTATTTTAAACATTCACACATTCTGACCATTTCTTATTATCAACTGAGAAATCATTGACATTCTAAACATTAACATATCAATTCTATTGGCTTCACTTATTTTATCAATTTATTTTACAATTTTACATGCTAGTTTTAGCGAATTTTTTGAGCAACTGTTGTAAAAAACTCGACCATCTATAAGGTACTAAAATTCTGGCAAATATAATGTTCATTTCGTTTTATTTAAACCATAACCGCTTTTTGGATCATTGCATTAATCATTATAAACAACTTTGATTAAACGATTAACCAGTAAAGTGTGTGAAGAAATCGGGAAGGAACAATGATGTCATAGTAGGGGATAATCCTATTTTTTTTTCTTTGTCCGTCGGGTAGTTTATTGAAAAATATTGGACACGTATTTTTTCTTTTTTCACGTGGTCATAAAATTACGGAGATATATTGAGTTGAAATGGTGCATGACGTCACATGTAGGTAAGTTTTATACCCACTTGTGACGTAGTAAGCCTCCACTCTCCAACTTTAATGAGTTCTAACTAAGTAATTTTTTGATATTTTGAGAAAACAAAAAATACGTGTCTAATATTTTTGTATTACCTGTCTGACGGACAAAATAGAATGTCGTTTTCTTTACCCATTCCGATCCCCTATTATGTAATCTCGCACAAACATACCTCCTCTTTTTAACATAGCTAGAACATTACTTTCTATTTTATTTTATAAATGTAGGTACATTTTAATTTACGCAAAGTAAATAAATATCTCTTACCCTGTTAGCATTGCAGTTTCATTTGATTTTGAAATCTATATCATTGAAATTGATGATACTAGACAAAACACGATTGTTTAGTCTACCTACGTAAGGTCAAATGTTAAGGTCACTTTTATGAAGTTGATCTTGTCCTTTTGTTTTATAGACTCTGTGTATACACCGTGTAAATCACCTCATCACGAAGCCGTCAACCAAGCATTCTGTACATGAAACTAAGTAACTTTACGCAAAAATTATTGCTGGGAAACGACGTTTTTTTGGGGGGTGTAAAATCATGTTTTGTGGTAGAACTCAATGTAACGCACTCAAAACACTGTGCTGTTGGACGGATTGAATAGTAGGGGGGTCGTGGAGGTGTTTAAAGTAAAAATCTTACATTGAAAACTTGTATTAAAAAAAATTCTTGCAAAAAGTTGGAACTTTGACCCCTAATATCTCCGTAACTAGAAGGTTCCCAGGTATGGTGTAGAACAAAAAAAATATCGCAATGACAGGGAGAATGAGTGCCTTTCGGCTTCGTTAAGAGGTGTTTTACACCCTTTATATCTCGAAAGATAAACAGGAAGTTTCTCAAACTTGACACAAAAAGTACTGAGAAAATGAAATCTCTGTTCTTAATATGTATTTGACAGAAGTATTAGGCTTTCAGGAATGAGGGGTACAAATCATAGTTGCTTTTATAGAAATACGAAACAACCACATTTTAAATAGACACACAATTTTATATTATCTAGAAAACTAGAACTTTTAAATAAAATTACATAGCAAAACCACAATAATATTCCAACGCACTCATATTTTAGAACAACAAGGCAGTTCGCCCACGTAATGGTCCAGCAGTTTATGCTTATTGCTCAGGTACCAAACGAGGCATGAAGATACTGTTAGTGCTACTCTGCCTTTATTAAATAACAGATAAACGGGTAGACTTTTGAGTTTAGCTTTAGTGAGTGCTAGATTTGGGGGAGGAAGTTTGAGATTTTGTTGGAGTCATTCGGACTGACATCACGGTGATAAGGCATAGTCTCTGCGTAGATTCCCGTAAGACACCGCGTAGCCGCCACGTAGTTACTGTATTGACGCTGCGGAAATGCCAACGCTGCGTTAGTGTCATTGGCTTGGTCCACAGTCAGTTTGTGTATGTGAGTATAAATGTTTGTAAACGCACCCACGATACAGGAGAAATTCCTAGTGTGGGGCAACGTTTTTTAAAAAGAAAAAAAAAAAAAAAAAGAAAACAGTCATGGTGATCCAAACTAGTAGCCTTAAAAGGAAACTTTGCCCACGTTATGGGCTAGTGGCTTATGCTTATTGCTAAAGCACCAAAAGAGGCATACAGGTATTTAGTGTTTTACTGTCATTACTAAAATAACTATTTCCTGTAGACCGCATAGACAATGCGTAGGCGCCTCGTAGACGCTGAGTAGGCGCCGCGTAGACGTTGTGCAAATGACGCATTGAATATTATATGCTAGCGCCAGCACACTGTGGTGATAACATGAAACTAATTGGGGCTGTCAAATTCGATATTGTTTCAAAAATAAGCTACGAAAAACCTCAAAACACTTTTCCAACAAAAAATATTGAATTTCCCATAAAAAATATTCAAATTCATGTCCCTATTAATTCATTATATCGCTGACAAAATACGTTGTCATGTTTCATATTAAAAAAGAAAAAAATCCTCAAGCGTCTCCGTTACGTGGCAAAATGATTGATTGCGATACACGGGCGATTCTCATCCCGCGTGGGGAGAAGCTTTGTACTAAAGGGATTGGAGTGAGTAATCGAGATTTTTTCATCGAATAAACCCGATGTTGTTGTAGGTACTGAAATTGTTTCGGTAAACGATGGGGCTGAGGATAATCGATTAGACTTTCAATTGGTTCTGAAACTATACGTCTGAGTCATCATCCGCCTAGCCTTTTCCTAACTATGTTGGGGTCTGCTTCCAGTCTTACCGGATGCAGCTGAATACCAGTATTTTACATGGAACGACTGTCCTGCCGTCCTATCACTAAAAAGCCGTTAACCCTCAAACGGTCAATTTTCACTTTTTGGTGCTACCTGATAGAGTTCAAAATTCTCTATCTTTCTGTCTAAGAAACATTTTTGTAATGTGAACAGTTCCAGAGATATAAAAAAAATTGTAGGCCGTTAAGTCAGATAGACAGTCTATCTGGCCCCCACAATCTAGTGAGTACTGGGTAATACTTTACTCCTTGGTAGGAGTGGTTCACATACTTTCGGGCCACTGTCTACCTGTAATTTATACGTGAGAGTACTTGCCCAATATCGCAAGTATATCTGCTGTGGATTCGTATTCGGCTAACGGCAATAGGCTGGCTGTTTGAAAAGGTATATTATAATTGAGACGTCAGAGTACTTGCCCAATATCGCTATAAAGGGTGTAAAACACCTCTTAACGAAGCCGAAAGGCACTGGTTCTCCCTGTCATTGCGATCATATTTTTGTTCTACACCATACCTGGGAACCATCTGGTTACAGAGATATTAGGGGTCAAAGTTCCAACTTTATGACAAGCATTTTTTTAAATACAAGTTTTTAATGTAAGATTTTTACTTTAAACACCTCCACGACCCCCGTACTATTCAATCCGTCCATCAGTACAATGTTTTGAGTGCGTTACATTGAGTTCCACCACAAAACATGATTTTACACCCCAAAAAAAAATTCGTTTCCCAGCAATAATTTTTGCGTAAAGTTACTTAGTTTCATGTACAGAATGCTTGGTTGGCGCCTTCGTGATGAGGTGATTTACACCGTGTATATTATCCACTAGCTGTCTCGCGCAACTTCATCTGCGTCACATTTTCCCCGTTTCGCAACATTTTCATTGCTGCTCTGCTCCTATTGGTCGTAGCGTGTTGATACATAGCCCCTAGCTTTTCTCGATAAATGTGCTATCTAACACTGCAAGAATTTTTCAAATCGGATCAGTACTTTCTGAGATAAGCGCGTTCAAGCAAACAAACGAACAAACAAACTATTCAGCTTTATAATATTAGTATAGATATACAAGTATGTATATTATTCATGAAAATAAATTTCTAAAATAATTCCAACACTCATATCCGTGACCATACATAATATTCTTACAAAAACGATGGGATATTTCACGTAGCGCCCGCTCAGCAGGCGGTTAAGCTTAACAAACCAATTACTGTGGGTTTCTGTGACCGCTCGGCTGTTACCAACATGTAGGGATTAACAGCGTTTTCTTTGTAATATGTTTTTATGTATGAGGTTAATCCGGTGATTTTGTGATGATGTTATATTATGTTGAGGGGATAAACAGGATTATTTGTAAAATACCGACAACCTCTCAGGACTATGTTACTAAAATCATAATCAACCACTTTTGTTCTATGAGTTTTTAAAATTCATCATATTTTAGTTCATCAGATTTTCCTACAAAAATAAAAATATGAAAATTGAACGCTTTAAATGTTAGAATATAATTAAGAATTCTACTACGATCACTGTAAAGAAGTCTATGCAAAGCAAAAGAAAGCGATAGTACAATAGCGAGGGGAGCATAGACGTCGTAACATTTAGAGCGTTCAATTTAAATATTTTTACTTTTGTAAAATTTTATGAACTAAAATATGACGATTTTTAAAAGTCATAGAACAAAAGTTGTTGATTATGATGTTAGTAACATAGTCCTGAGAGGTTGTCGGTGTTTTACAAATAACCCTGTATAAAATTACTGCCTCGTTGGACTATTTGACCCGGGTTCGTTTTACGAGGATTGGGTCTTTCCATCAGGTTTTTTCAATAGCAGCCACGAAATTTTCATTTTTGGCCGTTCGATAGCTATAGGCTCGCCTCCTATTGCATCATCTGCCTTGCCTTTTTCCAACTATGCTGGGTTGGCGTCCAGACTACCCTGATGCAGCCGTGTACCAGTATTTCACATGGCGCGCCTATCTGACCTTCACAACCTAGTTATTACTGTGTATTACAATACCCATTGGTAAGACTGGATGTCAGACTTTTGGCTTCAGACTAGTCGTAACGACTGCCAAAGATCTGCAAATGACAGCCGGGACCAACGATTTAACCTGCTTTCCGAGCCACGGAAGAAACTCGGTATGTAATGATGGTCACCCATGCACGGACCAGCCTAGGCCTAAAAATCTATTCGAGCGGCTGTTATTATTTAGCCACGTGCTCGCCCTCTATTACAAGGGACTTTAAAAACATAACTGTCGAAATTTGGGTGTATTAAACACCGTACAGGTACAACTCTGCTTTGGTCTCCGGGGAGTATAGCGTCTTCAAAAAGCGTTACTCATAAGTCATTTCTAATATTACTCTACCTTACCAAATAATTTCTCCGAACATCTCAATTTTAGATTTAAGTTAAATATAATTACTTTTCCTTTGATAGACCTAACGATGTCCCGCAAGAGATACGCGATGAATAAGATCCCGATTAAGGCCTCAACAACGAGCGTCCTAATTAAACAGCCTCTCAATACTGAAATTTAATTAAATTATGCTAATTAATATTTGGTTTTAATGTTAACAAGGTTTGCAGCTTGACTTTTCCTGTTCCGGTTTTTTTTTTTTTTGAGTGTATTCATACGAAAGGAAGAAGAAGATTGAAAACATATTTATTTATTTGGCACATGCCACAAGTGCACACAACAACAAAACAATCTTAAAACTAAACATAAAAAGATATTCGTGAAATCTTTAACCATTTAGCCACCTGAGCGAAAAAAACGCGTATTACGAGAGAAGCCTTTTTAAAAAAAAAATAAAAAAAAAATGAATTTCGGAGAAGATGCTTGAAAAATGATACCATAACCTACTTTCATTAATTGAGGATAAATTTAAACAATTAACACAAATGTTAGGCAACCATTGCTTACAATAATGAAATCAGATCATCTTACATGAATACAATTACTTATTACTCAAGTACTCACCCGACGATTCTATGCAACTGGCGATATTCATAGCGAAATCTGCACGCGTAGCATGACCGCTGTAGAAACGGGGGAAGTCGAAGGAATAATCAACAAACTGACACATTGTCAGTGTCTATCTGTCATCATGTCGATTCTTCCGTGGACAAAACTCGTTTCTACAGTGGTCATGCTACGCGTGCAGTTCCAAAATTTCATGTCGTCTCGTGTGTAATGTTAACTAGACGTTTTGTTGCTATTCTTATCTAACACGTTGAATACTGTATCTGTGCATCTCGCTTATACTTCAATAGTGTGAACTTGGCTAGCATAAATCACTGCTATTCTACGGATAAAAGGCTATTGAAAAATTTAAAATATTTATTCGCTTGATAAACAGACAGATAATTATAAACACTAGATAGTTATTGGATGACTTAACTGAGGATTTAAAGATCGGCCCTTAGTCAAACAAACTTGCTTAGTGAACAGTACTACATTTTGCCGTCGTTAAGTTCAGGAGAAAAACAACAAAATAAAACCAAAATATCCTTAGAAAATTTATTAGAAAAACATAGATACATTTCTATACAACCAAAGTACAGCAAACGGGGCTATCTTTTGGACAGTCTGTGGCTAGGCTTTGGGTAATGGCCAAGTTGCATCTAGATCTACATACCCCACCTCGCTTTTGGCACCTTGACTCTTTTACTGATACTGAAAAATAAAAAGAAACCAATTTAGTGGAGATGTTCCTACAAACTGACTATATGGACACTTTCGTAGTACAATAACAGTATTGTCTTTATTTTTTAACACAAAAACACCGCCCTGATTAGTGCAAAAGCAAAAATATAGAAGCACTGCGAAGTAAACAAAACATGTTCCGACATGCATGCAGGCGGTAGTTGCAACTTGGGCGTAAATCAGCTGTAAACGAAGCTTCACGGAAATTTCCGAATACCCCCGAAGCAGTGATCGGCTCGGCCGACTAGTGGTCTATTTACAACCGACTAATTGGCTAGTCGGCCAAGGTCACAGTTGGCACATCTCTACAATTCGGACAAAATTTTCACAGTTGCAGTTTTCACCATGATTCAGATAGTTAATTTTTAGGGTTCCGTAGCCAAAGGGTCAAACGGGATCCTATTACTGAGGCTTCGCTGTTCGTCCGTCCGTCCGTCTGTCACCAGGCTGTATCTCATGAACCGTTTCAGTTGAAATATAATAATTAGCACAGACATAGCAAAAGAATGGCGTTATTTTGATTTCACATAAGTCAATCCATGCAAATCGGTTCGGATAATGAAAATGATAAAATAAAAACTGAAAAGCAAAATAAACAAGCACATGTGCTTGTTTTTCATTTTGCTACCACCTCAGTTTTTTTCATTTTGCTACCATATTCGACGGGTTCGGAAGAAAAAAATAGACTTTCACAATATGGCGCAAAAAATTCGCCTTTTTGTTTGTTTTAATTTTTATGTATCTAGTGAAACTCGCGCCAACCAGACGAATCAAACGACGCGGACGGCGACGGAACGGGCACACATACATATACATACGCGCGAAATTCATTACCCTTTTTCTGGGTCATTCGGGTAATACTGATGATAAAATTATCAAAAAAAAAACTTTTGTTTTAATCGAGATGAGATCGGTGTTTCCTCTTCGACTACTCAGAAGAAACATCCAAAATAAAATAAAGACAGTGAGTATCTTATAATAATGTTAATTAAAGTAAAGAAGACCAAAACCACAAAATGCAATGGCAAATCCACCCAATCGCAACGCAAATCGCTGCCATAAACATGACGAAATTGCCGCATGTTGTTGTTTTAGAATTGAGAAACCGGTCGGTCGTGTAACTTACTTAGGTCTGACATTGTGTTTGTCGTTTTGTTACAAACAGAATGTCAGTCTTGGCTAGACATCCTGTATATCTCTTTCACACACTACATAAGCAAAATCAGCCTGTAATTTTCCCACTGCTGGAACACACGACTCCTCACTATGAGGGAGTGGGTTGTAAACCAGAGTTGACTGTAAACTAACACGCGGGCCGTGTGCGGGTTGGTAGATGTCACAAGTCTTAGAATATTTAGTTCTAGGACATATCGGTTTGCTCAACATTTTACTTCACTGTTTTGAGAGCAGTGATGATGAAATAAATTACACAAATTAATGCTAATGTGATATCAAAACAATACTGCAATAAAAGGGCATGTAGGCCACAGGGCTATACTTACTTCCATGACAGCACTCAACTCCTTTGCTCCGCTGTTCAGGACATAATCCTCGTCGTGCTGTCAGAGCTCCTGATGGACAGTCAGCTGCTATGACGCACATGCCTCCTTGCGATAAGCACTGGGGTTCATCCCGAATTGAGTCTATGACCCTTACTGTAAAGAAGCAGAATTATATTTTGTTAGTCTTCGTTTGCTGAGTAAAAGGCTTAGGGGCGAAGGCGAGTTGAATTATTATGTCAGCCTAATTTAATAAAATCACGTTTAACGACCGTATTACATGAGACTTAAACATTACTGGCAAGATGTGGGTGTACCAAGCAGATGTGGCAAATAAGTTACATCTGCCTTACCTTTCGGAAAATAACAGGCGTGAGGTTATGATGTTACTTTTCATTTTTAAAGTATATGTGAGTTATTGTGTAGTTAATTCGTCGTTTAAAATTCAACAGACCAACAATTTGGAAACGTTATTTTAGCAGCTGCATCATTTGCCCAGCCTTTTCCTAATCTATCTTGGGGTCGGCTTCCAGTCTAACCAGATGCAGCTGAATACCAGCATTTTACATGAAGTGACTGCCTATCTGACCTCCATAACCCAGTAACTGGGTAACACGATACCCCTTGGTAAGACTGGATGTCAGACTTTTGGCTTCTTACGACTGTCAAAGATGTACAAATGACAGCCGGTACCAACGGCTTAACGTGCTTTCCGAGGCACGGAGGAATCTCGATATGTAATTGTGGTCACCCATCCACGGACCAACCTCTACAAGCACGGCTTAACCTTAAAGATCGATCCGTGCGGCTGTTATTATTTAGCCACGAGCTCCTCGAGGTATTTTAGCAGCTGCAATTTATTTAAAATAACTTAAGGAGTAATTTTTCCAAAACGTTCTTTTCGTGTGAACGAAAGTTCTTGAGTTCTCTAGCTTTAATGTCGAAAACAATCTTTTTCGCAACGTTAAAAACAATGTTGATATACTAAATTGCAATGTAATATTATAAAAAAAAAAAAAACAAAATAAGCACTAAAACACACATGACCTAAAAAAAATACTTGCTAAAAACAGATAGCAATAAACAAAACAGTAAAAATAAACAAGAAGTACTCATTACTCACAGTCCTCATTATAATTATTGCTATGATAAGCCTTCACAGCTACTAAAACACACAGGACAATGACAAACTTGTCGCAATACATGATAACAATTATATTTATATGCACGACCGTACTCCTGCTGATACCGACACAGAATGAGCGATCGGTATTCCAGCCATGTTTGTTGGAGATATCATTCGCAATGTAATCATTTATGTTCGTAACTATTAGTTTCCTTAATGACTTTTATCTTTGAGTTTAATTAGTTTTTAGGGCCTTCCTTATTCTTCTTCATGACTGTGTCTTTTCACTTACCGTCTTATTTTTTTATTTTCTACTAGCTTTTGTCCGCGACTTTCTTGAAATGATTATAAAAATATGACTTCCATATTTTTTTTTTTTTTCACGGAACGCTTATATTTTTTCTAAATAAAAAGTATCCTAAATTACTCCTTATAACATTAGCTATCTGCCATTAAAAATCCCGTCAAAATAGATATTTTGAAAATGAATGTTTTGTGGTACATGTACCGTATGTACTTTCTTATGCATTTATAAAAAAAAAAACAGTTTTTTTGAAATTACAAATAGACACTCCAATTTTATTTACGTATTGATGTATTCATTCCTACTGTCTGGCTTGTGAAGGTCAGATAGGCAGTCGCTCCATATAAAATACTGGTATTCAGCTGCACCCGGTTAGACTTAAAGCCGACCCCAATATAGTTGGGAATAGGCGAGGCAGATGATGACTTCTATTCCACTTTTATATTTAGATTCAATTTAAAAAGAAATTATTATTTCTGGAAAAAAAAAACATTTACTGCTGGTACTAATAACACTTGCAACGGGATATTTACCATATTGTGTATTATTTGTTAAAAAACACATGGTAAATATCCCGTTGCAAGTGTTATTAATAGTGTTAGTGACTATGTCAGTTTAAAAACTTATATCTACTGCTGGATTAAGTATTCCTGTATTAATTGCTACAAGGATGGATCTGTCTTGTGTCGTCTTGTGAAAAACACAGTAATACTTTGACTTCCCTGGGAATCAAACCCAGGATGCTCAGCAGTCACACTTGCGACCTCTAGCCCAATGAGTCAGCCTACATAAGTGGTAAGGCGGAGATGACCTAAATTATCATCACATCCACTTTTCATCAGTCAGACACTAAATTAACTAAAGTTGTAGGTGATAAAAACTGTAGGTACATATCGACGGTGAAGTGCTAATAACTCCTAACTGACATTTTTCAAGACATTCACTTTTTTATAGTTTTGAATTTAAAGGCGTTATTCGCATGTTTTAGTGAAATCTCCTAAGTGTAATTTAATTTCAACAACATTCCGCATTACCGCTTAACTATTACAGGAAATGTATATACGTGTTTGTAGTTAGGTGTTATTGGCACTTCGCTGTCGATATGTATTTGTCAAATTTGCAATTATTTGCCGAAAGCTCTAGAGCATATACAGGTGGTGAAAGTGGCTAAGGCTGAGGCCTCATCAGTGCTTTTCGTTGTGTTGCGATGCGTCGTTTAATGACATGCCACATTATGCGTTGCGTCGTCGCAAACCACGTTTCAACGGATTAACAGACTAGAAACGAAGTGGGGGAAGGTGATGCGCTGCACTGTTGGAGCTGCAGCTACGGACAGTGATCTACTGCTAGACGGGGAAACTAGTGCTCTGCGATGGCGTGCGTCGCCTTCTTGCATTACGACGTCGGCGTCGTGCGTCTTGCGTTAAAACGTCGTGCGTCTTGCGTTGATCCAACGACGACTCAACGCAATGCACTAATGAGCCGTCAGCCTTATGGCAGTGGACTGTTAAGAACGCGATAACTACAAATGGTTGAATGATATTTACTTTGGTAATTCTTGGTAGCACACGAGGAAATTACCTTGCTGTCGCGTCGACTGTTATTTACTTACTTAATTACATACAGATGAATGTACAGTTACTCAGTATGGTAGCCTATAATGTTCCCACTTTTGGGACACAGGTTTCCTCGCTATGAGAGGGAGTGGGCTGTCATCGACCACGCAGGCCCAGTTTGGGTAGAAGTCACATGTCTTCGACTTTTTAGTTTTAGGACATGCCGGTTTCCTCACGATGTTTTCCTTCAACGTTTTTGAGAGCAGCGGTGATGAAATAAATTACATAAAGTAATGCGCCTGCCTGGGTTCGAACCCACGACTTACTGCTCGTAAGTCGGGGCTGTCACTGGTTACAGCTGATTCCGTACGGTGGTAGTACAATTTAATGAATAGGAAACTATAGAACTGGTGGTTATATAACCTATTAGGGTAATTATCATAGAATTTGGTCACAAGAATAGAATAAAATAAGTTAAGGTTAAAAGTCTCGATGCCGACGCTCTTGTAAATATTATTTCAAAGCTATATTATATCACGTCATTACCTGATATGCAACTGCTCTGTTGGTCTTGCGGTGGCAACCACGACTGCTAAGCGTAGTTCCCGGGTTGGATGCCCAGGTCGGGTGAGAAGAAAAAGTTGTTATTGGGTTTTAAAAAGTGTCATTGAACAAAAGAAAGATCAGGCACAGGACCAACGGCTTAACGTACTTTCCGAGGCACGGAAAAAACTCATACCCAACCACGAGCCAGCCTAGGCCAGCACGGCTTTACCTAAAGATCGACTATTTGGGCACGAGCTCCTTTAAGGCGAATCGTCAAATACCAGGAGCTATAATAATAAGCCAACCAAAACACCGTTTATCTCCTTTAGATACAGAGGATATTTATTATTTGGTGAGGAGATAACTATCGTCTTTACTATCCTATTGTGTCTATATTGAACGTAACTCACTGTGCGCCCAATCTGGCCCATTAACAACAGATAATGGGCGCAAAAGGCCTAATAGGCTGATCGAATAATAGGCCGGTAGAGAAGCTAAAAAGGGAAGTTTTAATTTTGTTGACAATATACAACCTTGTAAGGGAGATTGTATTTAAATTTGATTTTTTTATTTATTGTAATTGTAGTACATTATAGATCGTCGAATTTTTTTTTACATTTGATCAAACAATTCGCTAAAACAAACATGCTAAATTATAGAATACATTAATAAAATAAGTGAAGCTAATAGAATTGGAATTTTAGAAGTTTATAACGATATCAATAATCGATATTATGGATATCAATTTATTTGTCAACGTGAATTTTTAAGGTAAAACTCGCTTACGGTATAAAATCATTTATCTTTATGTCATTTGAATAAGATTGCCGTTTTTCTTAATTATTTACCTTTCTGATTGCGTCAGTGCTAACGATCATAGTATAGTAAGAGCTTTTGAAGATCAATAGCACCTCAAATATTGAACCTTCCAAGTGCGAGACAAATAAATTAAAATTTAATTTTAAAACTTTTTCTTTCCTTGATACTGGTTTACTTTTTTTGTGTAATTTATTTTATCACCGCTGCCCTCAAAAACCGCAAAAGAAAACATCGCGAGGAACCCGGCATGTCCTAGAACTAAAAATTCGAAGACATGTGACATCTACCAACCCGCACTGGGCCCGCCTGGTGGATAACAGCCCACTCCCTCTCATAGAGAGGAGGCCTGTGCAGTGTCCCAGCAGTGGGGACATTATAGGCTGATGATGATGATAGTGGTTTCGTGGGAAGTGGACGTAATACCAGAGCAGAGCAGTGCAGAGCAAAAATCTAAATACCAAAAACCGACGCTATAGAGGTGTTACCCATCCAAAGTCTGTCCCTGGTATGAGCTGGTTAGCTCAATTTGTATCATAATTATCAGACCACATCACATAAATGAGTGGTCGGTCAAAAACAAAACAATAACAATATTCTTGATTCCGATATTATTGTGTTCTGATGATCAATACACAGGTTTTCCTTCATAAACAAGTGAATTTCCTTGTGATTTCCTTTGGCATTGGAAAAAGATAGATGTTACGTTTCTATTGAGTATGAAATACCACGTGCTTTTCTGTTATTGGTTGAATAGGTTGCATTAACATTAGGGTTACCTACCCTCCGTCTAAAATGGTTAGGACATAATTTTTTGGGTACGCAGTTCAGCCTCATCATTTGGCTACAAATATTTAAGGAGTTCGTGGTAACAGCCGCACGGGTCGATCTTTAAGGTTAAGCCGTGCTTGCCAACGTTGGTCCGTGGATGGATGACTATAATTACATACCGAGTTTCCTCCGTGCCTCGGAAAGCACGTTAAGCCGTTGGTCCCGGCTGTCATTTGTAGATCTTTGACAGACGTCACGAGTAGTCAAAGTCTGACATCCATTCTTTATAAAGGGTATCGTATTATATCCAGTTACTGGGTTGTGGAGGACAGATAGGTAGTCGCTTCATGTAAAATACTGGTACTCAGCTGCAATCGGTTGGGCTGGAAGCCGACCCCAAGATAGTTTGGGAAAAGGGTAGGCAGATGATGATCATGATGACTAAAGGTGTTTTTTTAATAAATTAACACAATTTAAAGAAATATAAATATAGTTCTGAACTTAAAATGATAATTTTAATGACATTATAAATTCATGTGAAAGATATCTTGGTATCTAAAATCAAAAAAAAAAAGAATAACAAATAGACAGTTAATAAATTCGCGCGATTAGTGTTTTAGCCGATACTAGGTACTAATTAATTCACAGATATCTTCGCAATTAATTTAAAAAGCAATATACCTATTCAATTAATACACTTTATTTTATTCTTCAGTGTACTTTTTAAATATTTTATTGAATAGAATATCCTCGCAACCTGATAGCCATGACCCGATTAACGGCACTGACCACCTACAGCAACAATTTGAGTCTAGCCTTTCCTCTACTTTATTTCACCCCGACAATTCGTACCGAAACCAGCCTTGAATCGAATCGCCATTCGGAGTTCAAAACAAAAGAGTGCAGTATTTCACAACTGTATTTACGAGGGCGATGGTCCAATAAACCATTAGGCAATGCCGGTTCAAGCGACACAAAGATATCTGTTGTTTATTGCAGTGTGCATTCTGTCTATATGTTTGGCTTGGCGGTTGCTGGTGTTGGAGGAAACCTTGGATGTAGTTTTTCCTTCATTTATTAACTAGTTGTCCCGCGCAACTTTGTCTGCGTCACATTTTCCCCGTTTTCGCAATTTTTTCATAGCTGCTCCGCTCCTATTGGTCGTAGAGTGATGATATATAACCTATAGCCTTTCTCGATAAATGGGCTATCTAGTACTGAAAGAATTTTTCAACTGAGTTCAGTAGTTCCTGAGATTAGCGCGTTCAAGCAAGCGAACAAACAAATTAGTTAAATTAGTTTACTAGTATTAGCTGTATTTTTTTTTAAGATTTCTAAAAAAACATTAAAAAAGAATCTCCATCTTTTGTAGGCAGAGTTCACGCTACCGGTGGTCCAAAGACAGGAACATCCTCACCTTGCGTGCTGTTTCGAGGAGTACTGCCACTACTGAATCAGGATCTTGGTCCAACCGCCCAGTGAGAGCCTCGAAAGATGTCCGTCTAGGCTCTTGGCCATTGTTCGTACCGACTAGATTGTAATTAGATCTTAGGGTAGCAATTTTCCACGAGTAATCAGTCAACCCCACTACAAGTTTGCTGACGGGATTTTCACAAGAACATTGACTGTGCTCATATCAGTTATATGCGTTAATATCCTACTAATATTATAAACGCGAAAGTTTTTAAGTATGGATGGATGGATGTTTGTTACTCTTTCACGCAAAAACTACTGAATGGATTTGAATGAAATTTGGCACACGGGTAGTTTATAACCTGGATTAACACATAGGATACTTTTTATCCCGGTAGTATAATCCCGTGGGACAGTGATCGAACTCCACGCGTGCGAAGCCGCGGGCATGGTCTATTATTGAATAAGATTTTTGTATGCGTTCGTTGTATTATTATATAAGATTATTTAGATTTCTGGGCCTTAGTTGCCTAAAATAAAGTAATTATTATAGTTAATTTATCTTCAAGAAGGCAGGCAGGAGCAGAAGGAGATGATCGGGGATGAAAAATATTCAGAAATATCTTAAGGTTTATGTCCTTCTTCCACTTAAAATGTACTGTAAGACTTAATACAAAAACATTTTCTTACCCAAAACACAGACTTAGTTTCAAAAATTTGCCCCAGTTTCTAAAATCACATTAATCTTGGCAATAAAAAAAAATACAATTAGAGGCTCAAAACGCGAATGACGAAGATGGATCACGAGGTCAATGACCGGTTCGATGTTAAAGTATTTTTCACGTAAAGTACACCGGCGGATAAATCAAGTTGACAGTATTTTATTGGGAAGAAAATATTATTTGGACTATGTGGGGTGTGTGCGTTAGAGTTTTGCATGGTAACGTTTCGATGTGTTTATGTTCGTCTTTATCAATTATCCTCATTCCTTCATGTTTTACTTCTTTGTTGATGTAATGGTCACCAGCACGACTGCTGAACATAAAGTCCTGCGATTGATTGCTGGGACGGGAGAAGTGTTTTTCATTAGGAATTACTCAGTAGCAGCCACTGAGTCTGGATTTATGCCCGGTTGATGGCAATAGGCTCGCCCTCTATTACAAACTAATTTAAACGTAACTGGCAAAATGTTTTAATTAGGTACGACTCTGCCTAAGCCTTCGGGGACTACAAGCGTTTTCGTGTATTACAATGAAGAATAGATATTGGGCGAATTTCACCACAGAACTGTCAATCTCATCTTTGTAATAGAATATTGACATTTATTGGCTTTGTGGTGAAGGTGATTCTCACGGTACTCCCTTTCTTCTCCTAAAATTGTTTGTCCGAAAATGATAATCCATAACACGTTTGCTATAAACTTCAGTAACCATAATGTTAAAAATCCCGAAATTTTGTTTAACATAATTATCTTGAGTTCTAAAAGTATTCTGTCATAATATCGAGTACTATAATAATTGAATCTCCTAATTTTACATGACCTAAAGTCATATGTCCTAAGTATTGTGCTAAATAATGTGTATTATTCCGAATATTCATTTATAATAAATTTTTAGTCCTAAAACATTTGCTAAAAATTAGGTTTTAGTGACAGAAACGAATCGCTGTAAATCCGACTCCACGCAGTCTTGTCTGTTCTACCCCTAGAGTGTAATTTAAAATCGCGTAGGCGTGGAGGGGCGAGGCGGCCCGCGAGTTGAGGAGCAGGTGGTTGTAACACTCGCCGCCGCGGCTGAGGCTGGCCGGCTTGCCGGCCAGCAAGCCGAAGCTGCGGTGGTGAGCGTTAAACCCATCTGCGACGATATACTCGCGTGGGACCGCCGGAGCCCCGCAGCGCCGGAGCCGTGACAGAAACCATGCCTGCTGCATGTTGCATGCTTGCATACTTGCATACTTGCTTGCTTGCATGCTGCGTGCATGCTTGCATGCCACGTGCATGCTTGCATGCTGCGTGCCTGCTGCATGCTTGCTTGCATGCTGCGTGCCTGCTTGCATGCTGCATGCTTGCTTGCATACTGTATGCTTGCTTGCTTACAAAAACCACATGTTCACTATCAACTGCTTTATTGAGTACATGTATAATATATTTATTCATGTATAATAAAAATAATATTATTATTATAAATAAACATTATGTAATTTCAATTTAGGACTTATAACTTTTATAGAAAACGTTTTTATGTCTTTTGTATATTATTGATTGTAATATTTATGACAAACGGATTTAGGACATATTATATTTAGGGGTTTCAATTTTATGGCATGTGATATTATGTGACATTAAGTTCGGGTAAATTATCATTCGGACAAATGATGATTAGGACAGAAAAAGTTATGGCACTTTAAATTATGGATAAAAAAGTTAGGTGACACAATAGAGAACCGATTCTCACACCACACCGCTCTTCCGCGTGGTCGGCCAGAGGCGGCGAATTAAATGTATGGGTGGAGTGCCGTGCGCAGAGGTAGTAAGTGCCACTCGTCCGCGAGGTCGGGCCGTGTTGGTGTGTTCGGCATCAACGGATTTCATTCAAGCCAATGCGACGTGAGAACCGCTTCACCGACGAACCGAGCGAATGTGCGGTGTCATGTGTAAATTGCCTTAAATGCAGTCCTTCTTTTTTTTCGGGGCAATCGCCTTTAGTGTAACAGTCCAAAATTCGATTTTGTACAAAAACAAGTAGATCTAATCTATTACATTACAAGTGAATGCTCTCTTTGGATGTGCTGATCGCGATCAGTTTCAGTTGGTAAAATACACCCTCAACATGGTATTTTTTTTATCCTTGCTTTTACGATTATTGAATACGCTGAGGGACCAACCACAACGGGTTTGAAATTCAGTATCAAAAAGAAATCAATCCAAAATAAATTCTTAAATTGTTTCAAACAAATATTGTTTTATATTTTTAGTCTTGTTTTCAAGTATTTTTTGCTTGTGAAATATTATTGCGTAACATTCAAACTTTTTTGACCTTGTCAAAAAATATTGGAGACTATACCTCAAGAGACCGTGTCACGCAGCAATGAAAAATCGAATAGTTTATAATTTGAGAGTTTGTTTCATTATGAAAAATGGGACAGAATTATAAATTGAATTTCGTTTTTTTTTTTGCAACTTATTACTTTCTTTTTTTACGTTCGTTTATTCCTTTTTTCTTACTTACATTTTACATTTTTTAATATTCTTGTACAAAAAATCAATAAAAATCTTTTAAAGATGTAAAAAATTCTTCTATACAATTTGGCCGTGCAGGTCTAATGTCGAATGCCGAAGATAATGTGACGGATGGATTCGCCGGGACGTGGCATGCCCGGCGGCATATGTCAACCGTGCCATCATGCACAATAAATCTCCGGTAGTTATTCGTCACTTCATCCATATAGTTCTATGGACTTAATTTTTTTTTGGATGATCATTTTATGCCTTCCCCTAACTTTCAAAATCAAAATAAATCAAATATCATACAAATAAAATAGTCGATTTAGAAGGCACGACTATCACGGTCACTCACAACTCAAAACAAATAGTAAACATGGTAAATATCCCGATTTCAGTGTTAATGATAGTGTCAGTGACCATCATCTGCGCATCATCTTCTGCCTAGCATTTTCCCAAACTGTCTTGGGGTCGGCTTCCAGTCTAACCGGATGCAGCTGTGTACCAGTATTTTACATGAAGCTACTGCCTATCTGACCTCCACAACCCAGTAACTGGGTACCCCTTGGTAAGACTGGATTTTGAATTTTTTGGCTTCTGACTACTCGTAACGACTGTCACAGATCTACAAATGACAGCCGGGACCAACGGCTTAACATGCTTTCCGAGGCACGGAGGAAACTCTGTATGTAATAGTGGTCACCCATCCACGGACCAATCTCGCGGCACGGCTTAGCCTTGAAGATCGACCCGGGTGGCTGTTATTATTTAGCCACGAGCTCCTCCGAGTGTTAGTGACCATGTCAGTTTAAAAACTTGTTTTTGATTTTAGTCAAGAGACAAGTCAAGATACGTAATGTGGCAGTAGACTTTCCGTTTCTTGTATCCCGAGAATAAATTACAAAGTATTCTTTCCACATGTGCATATTTAAAATTAGTCCCACAATTTCCTCTCCTGCCAAATTTAAAACTGCCAACCAAACTTTATTCGACATTTTTACCACACCAAACTGTCCAAAAATCCTTTGCCCATGGCGATGGCGTTGAATTACGAATGCGTACGTCATATCGCGTCTACTAGCGTCATCAAATTGCAGTACAGGGGACCACACCTCATGGAGAAAAAAGTTTTAAATAAACAAGCCGCGGTTTTGCGGAAACTACTCTGCGAGCATTTCGGTGGCCATGGAATAGGCGAGAAGGGTGTATATTTTTTCGAGAAACATGGACTTTTTTTATCGATAATTTTTAAAACAAATCTACCGTTTCCTACAAAACTTCAAGACCTGCACAGACCAAATTGTATAGAACAGCATATTTTTATGTGGAATTTGTTAGGAAGGATGAAGTTACCGTATTTGCGTCAGTGTCCCTTTCACCCTGTTTAACAAAACTTCAAATATGTAATCCTCGCAGCTTAAGGCAGGGTGCATCTTCCAGTACACTCACATTATTTTCGCCAGTGAGGTTAAGTCCTATGCACATCTAATAACATAAAACAACCACTTTCTGTGGAATCACCCATTAAATACCGTCACCCATTAAACACCCATACAAGCAATTGGTCCCGGCTGTCATTTGTAGATCTTTGACAGTCGTTACTGTGGCCCAAAAGTCTGACAGCCAGTCTTACCAAGGGGTACTGCACCCAGTACTAACTGGGTTGTGGAGGTCAGATAGGCAGTTGCTTCATGTAAAATACTGGTATTCAGCTGCGACCGGTTAGACTGGAAGCCGACCCAGGCTAGGCAAACGATGAAACATTTTCAGAAAAAACACTTTTAAGAAACTTACCACAAAATCAAAATGTTTTTATTTCACATAGGCCTACATGGGCACTTGTAAAACGTCGACAAAAAGGTGTTCCGTTCGGGTTGATCGTTTCCTATGGAGAAGAACCGGCAAGAATCTCCATGGTTACTCTTTTAAAATCATTTTGTTTAACAATTTCTCTATGTTACAGCCTTAGTACTTAAATATGGGAGGACATAGTAGGCCCGACAATAAGTCGTTGCTTACTACAAAACGTAGAACAAGATAATAAGTTACCAAGGATCTAGAAATCTATAAAGCCTGAATGTCACATTTACAAATAATCGGTAAATAAGAAAAAGAGTCTATGCAAAAAAAAAGAAGATATTACAAAAACACTAGATTAAACAAGTGACACAAATTTTGTCATCCGTGCTATAACTATTCTAAACAAAAGCGTGTAATGATTTAGAAACTGTAGTAAAACATCTGATTAAAAAGAATGGAAATAAAAAATTAAAAAATAAGATTGAGAATAGTTAGAGAGTAAATACTGCGACTTTTATGGCCCCACACTACACGGGGCCTAATAAAGTGGGTCGGGCAAACATTCCCAGCTAAAACTACGCTTTTTAACTAGTATTTTTAGTTGCTTTTGTAGCAAGCCTGTCTCTGGCCCTGCTTTGCCTGCAAAACTACCTGCCTTTTTTACAACTTTCACGCTTACTCAAACACAGAGAATTGGTATCTTTCTTTGTTTTACTATAAAAAGCAAATGAATGTTTGTTTTTCTTAATTTTTTTTCGAAGTTTTATTCAGATTGCACTTTAAAATGAAGCGCTTTTGTGGGATTTTTAGTTGATTTCATGTGTTTTTGAGGTTTTTGAAGTGTGACTGGGAACGATTGTATGAAAAAGATTTTAAAAATATAGCCATAATCCAAAGCTTGTTTTAGCAATCACGTGAGGTAGTCATTTTTGTTTTAGCATTGGGTGGGTGCCAGCACAACTCTTGGGCACCTCCCTCACTCTGTTCAAACTGCACATGTCAGAACGGGTTGGTGATTGATACATATAGTACTACTACTTATCCCTATTAACGCCTTCGGAAAAACAAGCAGCATGTAGTTAAATAGAAATATCAAAACAAAACACAGAAAACAACAAGAGACAAAAATGTCTTAAGTTCAAATTTAGACCTCACATAATTTTTACAAATTCTCGTATATTTTTATCAATATTTTTCCCCCAAACGCTTCCATATTTTTGGGGAACGTTTATGACGTATTAATTTGACGCGTACTAAGCCTCGGGCCATTAAAGCTTTAAAACATTGCTCAGTGTATGTTTGAATTTTACTGCGCTGGATTTTGCAGCGTATCGCGCAAATGCGAGTAAGTCAACATCCCCACGTGTGTTAAAGTTTACTTTGTTAAATACATCAGATGTTACAAAGATTTTTAGTAAAGTTTAATAGTAGCAGTTCATCTGCCTTTTTTTTTGTATAGACTCTTTTTCTTATTTACCGATTGTTTGTAAATATGTGGACATTGTAGGCCTTATAGATTCCTAGATCCTTGGTAACTCTTTATCTTGTTCTACGTTTTGTAGTAAGCAACAACTTACTGTCGGGCCTGCGATTCATGTCCTGTCATACTTAAGTACTAACGCTGTAACATAGAAAATTTGTAAAGCCAAATGATTTTAAAAGAGTAACCATGGAGTTTCTTGCGGGTTCTTCACCATAGGAAACGACCAACCCGAACCGAGCACCTTTTTGTTGACGTTTTACAAGTGCCTATGTAGGCCTATGTGAAATAAAAATATTTTGATTTGATTTCCCAAACTATGTTGGGGATGGCTTCCAGCCTAACCGAATTCAGTTAAATATCTGTATTTTACAAGGGGCGAGACCGCCTATCTGACCTCCACAACCAAGTAACTGGGTAATACGATATGCCTTGATCAGATTTGCGGCCTCTGACTACCTACAACGACTGGCAAATATCTACAAATGACAGCCGGTACCAACCAGCTTAACATAGTGTCCGAGGTAGGAATCTCAGCAGCAGCAGTAATAGTAGCAGTTATCCATACAGCTTTTTAAACTGTATAAGTTATTGTCTGTAATTTACCTTTTACTTAATGGCTAAACGAATTTGGCTCACAGAAAGACCTGGCCATATATTTTTTTTTTTATCCTGGCATTCCGTTCCTCTAATGGGAAAAACAGCGGACAAAAGCTAGTCATTTTTAATTATTAATATATTTCAGGTTTTTGGTAAACCTTCCTTTGATCTACGTATCTTTGGACATGTTGAATTTTTTTCAGTAACTGAGATGTAATTTTTCACTTTTTAGATTCCGTAAAAAAAAAACTTATGCGTAATTTATTATGTTATCCAAATACATACCTGATTAGTTCAATTCTGACCAAGATAGACCAAATAAAACGTTTAATTAATTCAAAGGTTTTCAGAAAAAAAATCTTCATAGAAAGCTAAGCGATTCCTGAAAAAATCAAATTGCCATTGCAATAATTATGTTTGAAAGGTTTGAGGAAGTTTTTCTTATATTTCTCCGCAGATTAAGGGCGATTTTCACCAATGAAATTGAAACTCCATTAGCACAATTCAAGCAAAAAAGAAAACTAAAATCCATGTTTTTATATTTAAATAATGTAAACTTCCGAAGTGTGTGCCTATTAATTCTCGCCCAAGACGGCTTGACTATTTTTTTAAATTATTGTTTGTGTACATATGGGGTCATCTGAATGGTTGGTAAGTGGCGCTGTTGTCAACATACGAAATCCACGGACGAAGACAGACGAAGAGCTAGTTTCGCAATACACCTAATATTGTTATTTTGTAAGTGTGACAAGGACTTAAAGGTGGTATGAAGAACAGGTTGCACTCGTGGTTCGTCAAATCGTCAACCGCTATAAGAAAAGGAGTTCAATCCTCCGACCAGATGGGTGTTATGTCTGGTGGGCAACTGCACGACACAACGTTTTCGGGTTTTTCTATATACTCTTAAGACGCGGATAACTTTAATAGCGCGATTCAGAATGTTGGTATTAGTTCTTCCTTTGTGGCATATATGCTACTGTAGTATTTTTTGTACTATGTACCTGTAGTAGTTTTCGCGCTGCTCGCTGTAACCTAATTGATAGAAATCTGGACTAATATACTATAATATATATCGAAAAATGTTTCGGACTATTTATATAAATATTTTTAGCTTTTTTTTTCTTTTTTTTTTCGGATGGGTGCTCATCTAATGACTCCTCCCGCTCTGGGCGGAGTGGAAGGGAGTGTCAGACTTGTACTGAATAAAATCCATCCATTTTCCTTCTTGCCTTTTGTGTTCCAGAGCCACGGTATCTCTTTCGAACAGTCCCGCAGCCCTGGCAAGCATCGGCCCTCTCGGACCCCTTCCGGATTGCTGAGATTTCTTTGAGGCGCACGTGGAACACGAACACGCCGTCGACACGGCCTGTCGTCATAAGACGGACGGACGGTGAGCTAGCCCATTACTCACCGTCCACAGGCTCGCGCCTACGGTGGCCGGGGGCCATTGGTTGCCCCCCGACGCCCGGGGCGACTCCCGCGGCGGCTGGGACGTGAGGTTCTCTCCCTCTCACGTTCCACCACCTCCTTCGCTAGCATGACTGCTTCGCAGAAGGAGGCGACGGCTTCCCATTCCCTCTCGCTCCGGACCATGGATTGAACCAGGGCCGGACGCGAGAGGTCGCCGCCGCCAATCGCCGCTACGAGGACACGGTGGTGCTCAGCGCAAGCGGGGCAGAGCTCCACGGTGTGCTCCACCGTGTCCTCCGGCTGATCCTCGCAATGGTAACACCCGGGCGTTTCCTCCCGCCCGATTCGGTGCAGGAACCTCCCGAAACAACCGTGTCCGGTGAGGACCTGCGTCAGGCGGAAGGTGAGGGCGCCGTGGCGCCTCTCTAGCCACTCCTCAAAGAGGGGAATTATCGCCACTATTGTGGCGTGCCCTGCACGTGGTTGCGATAGTCGCTGTCTCCATGCCGCCATGAGATCGCGCCGGAGGTCTGTCCACTGGGCGACAATTTGCCGCGGCAGCGGAGTTTCCCCCCGGCGTAGTGCCTCCGCGCGCCATTCGTGCAGGCGCGCGAGCACTATCGCCTCCAGATCCCATGGCGGCAATCCAGCCAAGAGGCTCGCCGCCTCGCCGTAGATCGTGCGGTACCCCCGGACCAGCCTTACGGCTACCACCTTCTGGGGCGCGTTCAGGTAATGGGCGGCTCGCCACCTCAAAGAACGCGCCCACACCGGGGCCCCGTAAAGGGCCATGGACCGCACGACCCCCGCATAGAGCCTTCGGCAGGAGGCGTTTGGACCCCCCAGGTTTGGCAAGAGCCGCTTGAATGCAGCCCCTGCCCATTCCAGTTTTGGGGCCAAACGTCGGAAGTGCTCAACGAAGTTCCACCGGCTGTCCAGGACAAGCCCTAGGTAGTTTAGCGTCGACTCGACGCCGATGGGAACCCCTCCTACCGTCAGTATGGATCCCGACGGTGGCGCATTCCGAGGCCCATGAAAGCACATGGCCTCGGACTTGTGCAATGCCACCTCGAGACCCAGTTGCCGGATTCTCTCCACGACTATCGCAACCGACATAATCAGCCCTGACAATGAAATAAAAAAATGTTTCGGAATATTTATATAAATATGGGGGAAAATTGGTAAATGAGTGCAACACTATTTTCACAAGACAAACACCGTGAGATATGGCTCCAAACATTTTTTATTTAGCCTCCGATGTTGATTTAGGAGTTACAGGAAATAACAAATATTATCCCATATAAGTGGAAGAGCTTTTTGCTAAGGGAAAATAGTCCCTAGGTTCACGAGATTGGCTGATAATACTATGAGTTTGACGAAATTTTGTTCTGGTGTTTAATCTTTATATTTTTTTCTGAGATCACTTATGGGCCTTACTAACAATATTGGGCTTCGCTTCCAGTCCAGTATTTTCCATAGAGAGACTGCTTATCTGGTCTGAACATCTCAGTTACTGGGTGACATTAATATGTCACCCAGTAACTGAGACTGAAAAACCTGAAAATCTGACCAACCTTTCCTGGGTAATCCCAGGAAGGAAAGGTTGGTCAGATTTTTAGGTTTTTTCCTGGGTGCCCACAATAATTGTCACATATCTGCGAATAGCAGCCGATATCGAAGAAAATAATGAGGAGTCGGTGTGTTAGTTACAGAAACGCGATCGTTTTGTATTGAAAATAATATTTCATCGCATTTAAACAATTTAGTATTACAATTTAGTATTAAGAATAAAAGTCAGCAAAAAACAAAAAAAAATACACATAGACCTACATGGGCACTTATGAAACGCTGACAAAAACATGCTTGGTTCGGATTGGTCGTTTCCTATGGATTAGAACCGGCAAGAACTGTCCCGAGTTGCTCAGTAAAGTGTCCTTCCATGTGCCACGAAATATACCAAGAACATCCAATAGGAAGCTGTTTTGCATGCCAAAATGCAAAACAAATTTAAAGCAACATTGCCCACTGTATAGAATGTATACTGTGTACGAAGAGCACGATGAAGATATCGACCTATGTCACACATCTGTGCCTGCTCTCAAGAAAATCTTAAATTGTATTTAGTGTAATAATTAAGTTTGATTCTATAGGTATGCTTCTGTTCGTTTATTTTTATTTTTATTCATTCTTTCTTTCTTTCCTCTTTTTTTTTGTTATCTTAGTTTCAGATAGCTGTAGGCGCATATTATAGTGCATGTAGTTTTCTTCTTTAAGTGATGGGGCACTTAGATTTAAGTTGGTAATGTGTTTTTCTAATATGTATAGTGTACTCATGGTGAAGAGCCAAATTAAATAAATAAATAAATATGAAACTCCATGGTTACTCTTTTAAACAAAAAAAAAAAACTCAATCAGCATCAGTAAACCAATCACCTTCTTATAAAAAGATTAACACTGCTTTAAAGTGTCCCGTCGAACAAAAAATCTGGTAACCCAGGGTTTTAAAAGATTAAACTAAACAAAAAGTGTCTCTCAAGGTGTTTAATAGTAGAACGACCAATCCCGAAGGTTTTGACGAAGACAAACGAGTAAGATAGATATGTACTCGTAGGTCTCTAATACTGCACCGAAGTGTAGTTTATTTTTACACATCTGTCATTATTCATCTAGTAGTTTGATTGATTAGAAGCTAAAATGTATAGAAAGATGGATTTTTGAATTATGCAGTGTACGAAAAAATGACTTTTTGTATGAATAAATGAACCGAGTTTTTCAAAAGAAATTTTTAGATCAGAGGACAGTAAGTGTTCAGCAAAAGATAAAACAACTTGATAATTGATAACTACAACTTTTCATAAATGGATAAGTTAAGTGCACCTCCACTTGAATTATCCATTTATTCAAAGTTGTAGTTGTTGTGAGTTTTTTTTTTTTGCAAAAGTTGTAGTTTTTTGTTTAGCTGACTCAACTTATGCACAGCTATAAATTGCAAAGACAATACAAATTGAATATAATATATTTAATTGTGTTTTCTCTTGTAATATTTGGTTAACTTTTTTACCCCGTAATGTCATCACTGCTGAGCAAAGGCCTCCGCCTTTGCTCAGCAGTGATGACATTACGGGTATATCATTTATGGGATTTGACGACACGGTTGGCGCAGTGGTTGAGCGTTCGACTGCTGCGCTACGTGTCGCGGGTTCGATCCCCGCACGGAACAAATATTTGTATGGCCTACAGATAGTTGTTTCGGGTCTGGCTGTTTGTGTATGTGAGTTTATATGTTTGTGAACGCATCCACGATACAGGAGACATTCCTAGTGTGGGGCAACGTTTTAATAAAAAAAAAAAAAAAAAGAATGGGGGAGCCCAATCCCATAAATGATCTCTTTTCCGTGAATCGCAACCCCGAATTTCATATTTTTTGTTGTGTTATTGTGATAAAAGTTAATGAGTATACATGGTGTACCGGAAAAGGTATATACATACTTAAGGGTGTGCACAAACATCGTAATAGCGAAAAAATATCACCTGACCCATACAAATGGGTCGAATAGGTATTGAAATTTTGTATAGGGCATCAATTAATTTTTTCGCTATTACGATGTTTGTCCAATTGAGAAACATGTTCAGTTTGATGGTAGCACACCCTTTAGTATGAACATACCCTTTTCGTTACACCTTGTATAAAAATGTTTCTTTGGAAAAGTTGTTTGTCATCATGAGTACAATCACAAGTTTATGTATCGGTCACTAATTGAAGAATTGTAATATGCCTAGGACTGACAAATAATTTTTTGACTAAGGTGTTATAATTTGTTTTCAACTTTTTTATCGTTGTGTATTTTTGTTTTCGTTTTAAATTGCTATTCATTTATTTACATTGTTATTTTAAAATTAATATTCATTTGTTGACATTGTTATTTTAAATTATGTGTGCATTTTACATTCTTTTAATTTAATTTATTTAATTTCTTGTAATCTAAACTAATTGAATTTAATGTATTATAATTTATTGTTTTGTGTATCCATTACTGTTTCATGCAGATGTGACTGTTCCTGAATTACCCCAGGCTGAATAAAATTTTCGTTTTTCCTAAATCATATTAATTCTTAAAACTAAGGTCGGTTTCCCCCGAAGGGGAAAGGGTCGTGCCCCGCCATTTTCCGCACGACCCTGTAAGGCTCGTCCCTGACTGGTCACCTTCCCACCGACATAGAGGACTGAATTCCCAATTTAGGGCAGCCCTGTCCCGACTTTGAAAGCTAGGGGACAGGGAGGGGTACAAGGTGAAGTTAATATTGGGAATTCACTGTTAATACATATACATTAATAATATCGAATCATATCAAACAATACAACAGTAAAGTATGAAGCTAATAAGACAAGAGGTCGCAAATATACGATATGTAGGACAAGGTGGTAAAAGGAACGTTGTGCTTGTGCTTAAGAAGTTGTTTAATTATTATCTACGTTATTTTGTGTTATTCCAATGTAGTAGTAGCCGTTTGCAGACGCAAACGGTTCCATGTCACATCATGGAGCCATTTTACAACGTCTGCCCGGCGTACGTGTACTGTTAGACCTAAGTGCTTAGCCCTACTAAGGACACTGCTGCGAACTCTAACAGACCACGTTCCCTAGGCATTAATTACATGTCGTTCTCAATACTAAGGCAGTGGGTTGTGAGGCCAGCTGCCATTGAGGAAGACAGGTTTTCAGTATTTCCATCTACTCGCGTACTCCCTTAAGTCCCTTACGGCAGACTACCCCAATTACTATTATAACTCAAAACTTGCACAAGAACACCGTAGACTCAGTCTGTAGCAGAACATATTGCGATAGTTATTTGTGGACACCGAAGTGGTAATTATATCGTCACTTCACATTTTCTTAATCTTCCCCATTCGTAATTGCGTGTCTCGCTAAATAGTGTCGATTCAGAATAGCCTACCAGTGGCTGTGGTTTAGTTTTAACGAGACACAGTCCCTAGCGTCCCTCAGGACGTAGCTATCAATCCAGTTAGGAATACTTAGTGGAGCCTACCCCCGCTCCCAAAATGTGTGCCAGAAATCTCTATGCAATGTTTCTGAGCTAGACCTTTTTAGGAAGCAGTATTCATCAGCAGCGTTTGGTTGATTTGTACTACAAGTACAAGTCGGCAATATTACTGAACAATATCATGTGTTTTGATCAAACCATGAATATTACGGTGCTGCCTTCACCACTGAACAATATAGTTTGTTCTAATCGAAATGCGAATATTACGGTTCTGCCTTCCATTTGTGGTGCGTCAGATAAAAGTCAATATTCGTCAATAGTCAGGTGTGTTAGTGTACAGTGTACATGTGGTATGCTTGAGGTGATTGTAGAGTGTAGCAGAAGGCTTTCCCCGTCTCCCTATAACCAAACGCAACTGACGGATATTTGCCAAGGTACGGATGAGGAGGTGGTTACATAACACATAAGATAATAGTATATATTATGATGATAAGAAGCAGTTGCTCCGCCATGCTGAAATAAATGATTATTAACAGCTCCTCTGCACCGCTGCCAACCAGCTATTATGAGCTAAGAATTAATTATAGTTAACACTTACCACGTGTTAATTTAAGGAGTCTACAACTCTCTTACAGAATACTGCAAACATTACCAGTTTCGCCTCCGCCGCAGCTCTCCTCCAACCACGCCTCGACACTCACCTTAGACTTAGATATTACTAATATATAAATTTAACATAATATGTAATACGAATCTCTCTCTAACAACAGCCCACTCGGATATGAACATCTTGGTACCAAGACTACGCTAACTTCACGAGCCTAACCTAGGACGTCCTAGCACTTTAAGGTCTAAACCTAACCCGTCCGAACCCTCCCGTGATCTCAAAACCCACTGTCCACTTGGACATAGCCTCTTGGTATTCACCAAATCTCCTAACTTAATTAGCTCACATCGTCCAAGCCCCATAGCGATCCAAGACCAACTGCCTCTCGTCAACCACCCTTCCTTCAGCCCCAGCATTTCTCAAAAATGCCACGACCGGCTTAAGGTTCATTCTTGCGTGATTTCTTAATTGTTTAATAGCCCCGTTTTTGTGCAAACATCTCGATTGTTTTAAGGGTTTGAATATTCCTGACCGGGGTTTATTGCAACCAGATGTGCCTCTGCTATTGAAAGTACCGCTTAGAAATCTGATATTTTATAGTTTCTTAAGAATTCTGTAAAATATTACAGTTGGCCTGTCGACTGGCAATTATCAATAGTTTGTTTCCCATGAAATAAAGAATTTATGCCTTTCCAAGTGTTCCAATACTGCTTCACAATTTTAAAGGAAGAAATAACGTTTCGTTATTAATTACTGTAACTTGTCAGGCTGTCAAACCATAAACTAGAGGTTTAATGTGTTTCTAAGTGGCCGATACCGTGTGATGATTTTGAAATAGAAATCAAGATAAAGGTATTTGGTTAATAATTAGGAGTACGTGACAGACAGTCACACAGATTATATTCGAACGCAATGTAGATTGTTACTGAATAAATACCAGGCACCCTATATTATATAGATGGTGCCTTTTAGAACAGACTCAGATCCAGTAAAAGACTGTCTCGAGTACAGATAACTCTCGCGGATATTTAATATTGCTTTCGTATCACTGATGATAATATCTCCAAAGCGTTGGGACATGAAACGTATAAGGAGTCAGCGAGGCATGTAGTATTGTGATTTTTTGGACCGAGCCATACAGCATAGAGTTTTATCGTTCCGCTTGCCAGTTCGCTTGGGTTGAATTATGAGGTTGTTGGTGGTACGAATATAAACAGAGGTGTAAGTTTGATACGTCATTTTAATGCCAGCTTCTATGGTTAGGTACTTCAGAATCTGCATATTGAATAGGTGATTCAAATACACTGAATCATCTTATACAAGGTGTAACACAAAGGGTATAAACATACTTAAGAGTGTGCTACAGACCATCAAACTGAACATGTTTCTTCATCGGATAAACATCGTTATAGCGAAAAAATTATCTGATGCCACATACAAAATTTCAATACTTATTCGACTCAAATGTATGGGGCAACTGATAATTTCAAGAGCGTTCAATTTAAATATTTTTATTTTTTTATGAAAATCTGATGAACGAATTGATGAAAGAATTTTTAAAAGTCAACAAAAGTTGTTAATTATGATGTTTGTAACATAGTCTTGAGAGGTTGCCGGTGTTTTACAAATAACCCTGTATCAAGATTTTTCTAACTTATTTTTTAATTCCTTTGACCTACTGTTTTGATGTTAGTCTGTGGTCTTATCCTGTTGTCTCCCTTTACACAACTTTTCACCTGTGAGATTACAATAACCGATGCGTGCCAACAAATTATATTTTATGGCATCGAAAGAAGGTTTAGTTTGTGAAATACTACTAAAAGATCAGAATATTATGAGGTATATTCATGGTGATAGGAAATTAAATCTATACTAATATTTAATTTCCTTTTTGCTGGTTCAGGTTGCTTGAACGCGCTAATCTCAGAAACTACTGATCTGATTTGAAAAAATCTTTCAGTGTTAGATAGCCCATCTATCGAGAAAGGCTATAGGCTATATATCATCACGCTACAACTAATAGGAGCGGAGCAGCAATAAAAAATGTTGCGAAAACGGGTAAATTTGACGCAGACGAAGTTGCGTGGCTGCTAGTGTTTTATAGAAAGGGTTTTTAATCTTACCATGATCTTTCGAAGATATTTTGTTGAATAAATCATCTTTTGTAGGAAACATCCGTTTCTTTTTTGGGTTCCGAACCCAAAGGGTCAAACAGGACCCTATTACTGAGACTTCGCAGTCGGTCCGTGCCTAGCCTTTTCCCAACGATTTTGGTGTCGGCTTTCAGTCTTACTGGATGCAGCTGCTATGCAGCGACTGCTAATCTGACCTACACAACCCAGTTAGTACAACGTTACATGATACCCTTTGATAAGATTGGTTGTCCGACTTTCTGGACCCGACTGCCTGTAACGATTGTCAAAGATCATCTACAAATGACAGCGGGGACCGACGACTAAACGTGCTTTCCTAGATACGGAAGAAACTCAGGATTTGATGGGTAGCCACTCATCCACGGACCGTTCTAGGCAAGCGCGGCTTAATTCAAAGATCAACCCGGCAGCCAATCTTAGCGGAGAAACAATCATCAAATTATAATTGAACTAGCTTATACCCGCGGCGTCGCCCGCGTGGAGTTCGATAATTGTCCCACGGGAACATACTATCATGTATATGTGTTAATCCAGGCTATAAACTACCCGTCTGCCAAATTTCATCCAAATCCATTCAGTAGTTTTTGCGTGAAAGAGTAACAAACATCCATCCATCCTCACAAACTTTCGCATTTATAATATTAGTAGGATTTAAATCAATCACATCCCAAAATCAACTAGGTACGTACGAACTAATTGTTTCCAATTCACTACCCCAGCTTCCATCAAACAGTTTCTAACTAATTCATATTCTGTACCATCTTGAAACGGTTTCATCCCGTCAATAAAGTCAATGCATTCCTGTTTAATATTCAAAAGATGCGCATATAGATGAAGTATTATTATCTAAGTTTAGCTATAAAAGGGTTGGTGCTCTTAGGGAGTTGACTTGAGAAAGTTACTTGTTAGTTTCAACTGTAGTTTATAAATACGCGCCCTGGATTTTGTGTGGGATGGTGTCACTTTGGAAAAGTTTTGTGATGTCTTTTGATTAGGTGTATATCTGAAAATGGATGCAGGTGTCAACACTGTGATAAGGCTGAACTATTAAATGGCAAAATTAACTATTTAACTAGGCCACTATGCCTTTAATAAATATCCATTTGTAACACCGAGTCATTCAATATTCTGATGCATTTACTTGATCCATGTTTTTAGGGTTCCGGTGCCAAATGGCAAAAACGGAACCCTTATAGATTCCTCCTATCCGTATTTTTGTACGTCCGTATATTACAGCCTTTTTACTCAGAGACTATTGGCATATTGGATAAGGGTCGCATACACAAAAAAAATCTGTTTGATGGTCTATACTACAACCATAAATATGATAACACCTTTTTGATACTGTTGTATATAGTTATAAACTATTTTTCAAATTATGCGTTATAACCACGGATATAACCACAAACACACAAACAAACATACATCCCACAAAACAAGTTCCATTTCGCCACTACTACCCCGTCTGTACCAACAAATAGATTTCAATTAGGGACCATCTTTGTTAGAATTTACACAAAGGGAAGCGTCCAGGGGCCCAAAGACCGGATGATTAAGGAGACGTCGAAATACTATTACTTTGTTACGTACGAACGGAGTTAGGGCTGTTTTCATGCTGTGTGACTTTGGGATAGAGGCGAGCAATCATTATTGGTAGTTTTAAAAAGTTTTTCTGAAAAAGTTTTAAGACCGACTAATGCAATACTGTGCACTACCAGATAACCTTTTTTCTATTACAGAGATGAGAAAATCTGGATTAATAATAAGTGTATTTTTGAAGTGAGAACTTCTTTAGCGTCGTTGTGCACTTTTGTGATGGGTAAAAATGTTAAACTCGCGTCAGGACACGTGACCGTCAGATTGAAGGTAACGAAGGAATTTCAACTTTATGACATCTGTCATTGAGTTTGGTTTTCCAAAACTGGATAATTATCTTATGCACAAACAAAACCTTCGGTTCCTTCAAAGATGTAAAAATCGTAAGACGGATTTTAATAGTTCTGAAGTGTTAAATTTTTAATATAATATAAATTGTCATGTTTGTGTACGATAGTGCAATAAATGATTGTTGTATTTTACCACATAAATGATAGTACTTTTATAATGATAATTAAACCAATTCATGCAAAATTATTCCCTAACCATTCCAAAATATCAAAAATTGTTCAAGTTTTCACTTCTGCCGGCACTTTCAGAGTGCAACCCGTTTTTTTTTTTTAAACTTTGCCCTACGTTATTTATTTTTCCTGTATAAAACTCGCATACACAAACAGCCAAACCCAAATCAACTACATGTAGGCCATATAAACATTTTGTTTTGTGCGGGGATTGAAGCTGCGACACGCCGCGCGCCACAATGCTCGTGCCCAGAAGTCGTACAGTAATACGCTGTAATCAGTCATGTTAGACTGGCTTTATAAAAAGAAGCTACAAAAATCAATTCCTAACTTTAAAATAGCAAACAATCTACAAACATGATAATATCCCAATTTAGTTAAAAACACATTGCAAACAAACCTCCACATCATTGTTTTATTACTTAGATAAGAATTAAAACGGAAACCAAGGTAACATTTTACGTTAATATTTCCGTAAACGAATTGTAACAGGAAATATAAACACTCCACTATCTAAACGTCGCCGAGTGAAAATGTGAAGGTAAATTAGTCATAAAATGCGATATGAGAAGAAATTTATGGTGTTTTGTTTTCAATTTTGGGTAATGTAATTTATCCTGCTGATTTATTTTTAGATTAAATTGTTTTGTTTTTAATTTTGACAGGTTTTTTTTGTGTATAATTGTTTGACTTTTTGTAACTTCTTGACCACGTGATTTGCGACCAAACAACGGGTCTTGCTACAGACACTGCAGAAAAAACAAATGAAATAAGATGTTTGAGAGCGTGCCATGGTTACCGTTTTACTAGCGGAGCGCCGCGCCGGTATCCCGAAGGAAACTGGAGACGCGACCGTATTTTCCGTTGCTAATCGCATCACCCGAAGTCGTGAACGGGGCGTTATGGAAAGAAATATCGGAAACAAGGCACATACATACTAAACTCTTTCACTATTACTAGGACATTTAGATTTAATTATTATAATAAAACACACTGTTACATTTTTAGCGCCAAGAGTTCAAAATCCAGATAACATCCGAAACTCTAAAGGCTGTTTTACTAACTGTGCTCTGTTCAATTTAACTCTTAAACAGTATGCTTTATTTTAGGCACCTCCTCTAGTTGTTGCCTCGTGTCGTTACCTACTTTAATGTCTGATAAATCCAGTTAACTTACTGAATTATTTATTTCCTAAAATGTAATTCAATAAATCAACCTGCCAAACTATCGATAAAACCGATCCATCTTAGCTTAGCTATAGATTTTCAGTCTACCCTAGTGCCTACGTGTCAAATCCAATTGGTTTCCAGGCCCTCAATGATGTATAGCAGACCTAATCTGAAAACCCAATTCAACACGTTACCTACCTGTGGCTCTAAGATTTATAATCGTACTTAGCTTTGCTATCCAATTTTAGGTACCAGAGAGTAAAGTTATGAAGGACCTAAAGTAAACATGAAACGTTTGGATGTTAGTTTCTTAATTGCATGAAGAGTTGGTTGTTATCTTCATTTAATTCTGGACCAAATTGACGAACTTAATCATAAGGAAAGTTGTCAGATAAAATTCTGCTCGTAGCGTTGACCATTCTTATCCGACCCATAGTTGGAAAAAGCTAGGCAGATTAAGATGATGAGCTTCGTCTATTATTAATGTCTATCAAAAGATAGCACTGACTCCTTACTGGAGTGGACATCGTGTTTTGACAAGGCGTGGGACACCCAGGCACCCTAGCTCGATAAACCGACGACCTTAAAATAATGCCTACGACAGTCTGGATGCAGGAGTCAGAGGAAAGAGTGTCGTAAGCGGTGAACTATGGTAGAATAAGTTGATTGTCAGGGCTGATTATGTCGCGGGCCTGTGGATGGTGAGTAATGGGCTAGATCACCGTCCGTCCGTCTTATGACGACAGGCCGTGTCGACGGCGCGTTCGTGTTCCACGCGCGCCTCATAGAGATGTCAGCAAATCGGAAGGGGTCCGAGAGGGCTGATGCCTGCCAGGGCTGCGGGACTGTTCGAAAGAGATACCGTGGCCCTGGAACACAAAGAGCTAAGAAGGAACTTGGATGGGTTTTAGTTATAACTAGTCTGACACTCCCTTCCGCTCCGCCCAGAGCGGGAGGAGTCATTTGATGATTTCCTATCCATAAAAAAGGGTATATTTTGTTACGGTCAGGTGTACTCTCTCTACTCATATCTCCCTTTGCTGTTAATATTTCTGACTGGCTAGGACAAAAGCGACAAACGAAGTAAAATAAAAAATCTTCTGTTTACCTTTTGGAATTTTCAAACTTAATGATAATACGCATTGTCAATCTGTACCATCATTATTTCCCACCTGGACACGAGTTGCCATGGCTGATCTGGAAGTTCTTAAATACATTCCATACACACGTTGGCTGAAGCAAGGAGAAACTGTTCAGGTGGAGATTCATAAATGACTCGGCTGTGGAGTGTAAATGTGGTGCTGCCCCACAAACGATGGGACACTTGATATCGTGTCCTGCCTGTCCTGTTGCTTGCACATCAAAGGAGCTGATGGTCGCTACTGAAAATCCAACATCGTCGCCAAATTGTGGGCTCAGTTTGGATTTTCATCGACACGATAAGAAGAATTTTGGATCAGGTATATTTTTACCATAATCCATAATAAAATGAGTATTACAAGTGTTTATATTTACGCTAAAATCATACAAATATGAGGCAGTGATACAATATCTCTCATACGTCGAGCCATTACGAACAAATCGTACAGAGAAGCATCAAATAAAATTCGCTCATAAAAGAAATAATGAGTAAAAAAGATAAAAAGTGCGTAATATGAAAAGCGTTCGGGCCTTCAGAATTTTGCTTTGGCGAACTGGAAAAAGAAAAAATTGGACATAGATTAAATAATTGGAATAATTCAGATAAGTATTTTGGAGACCTGAATACGTTCGTAACGAGTGCTAAGTTTAATACTCCTCAAAATCGAAGTGGTATGTAGTTATTTTTATCAGAGCGAAAATTTTACGAAATTTTATAACAGATCATTCATATTTTTGTTATAAGATAAAAAGTAATGCTGTTACGCTCGTCGAGTTGATTTGAAAATTGTCCTAATGTTTTGGTACAAAGTTTAATTATTATTATGTTACTAATGACCAAATATTTATTATATCCACAGACAAGTCACGTTTTGCGACACTAACCCCTATTGTAATAATTATTTTTTGGTTTGAATTTATCAATGCTATTGTGGCAGATCCTTTATTAAAGTTTATCACAACTTCATACTTAATAGCCTCCACAGACGCTCGATTTAACGCTCACCTGATTAAAAAGGACAACACATCTTTTTAATCCGTCCCGTCACATCTATTCAATTAAATAACTCTATGAGAAGACGTCGCGTTCGAGAGCCAACAAAAAATAGCTCCCTTAAAGTAAGTTTCCAATTTGCGATCGGTTTGCGTGAGTGAACTTTTTTCTTCTTTTTTTTACTATTGTTAATGGCATTACTAGCTCAGATTTTTTTGACGTGTTAATGGAGATCCGTTTCGTTTGAGATTTCTTTTAGAAATGCTACTAATTGGGTTCTGATTAGACTGATTTAGTTTTGGAAAGAAGGGCCGAATTCCGAATTTTATTAGAGGTAGCTTCTAATATTGGGTTTTGTATGATTATTTTTATTTACCTCATAACTGGTTATCACCAAATAAAGGATTAGTCATAATTTTAAAGAATGTGTATGAAATTATTTCTGAAGGAAAAAGTGTGGAAGATTAAAAACTCAGTTTTTTTATGATGCTGATGATCTAGCCTTTACTATCCCTCTGCTGGCCAAAGGTCTCCCCAAAGAGCTCTTGTCCCACGTAACCTCGAATTAACCTTCGTGGTATGCATCCAGGTCGTAAAGCCACCTCTTTCTCAGCCGGCCTCGACTGCGTCATCCATCAGCAGGGCCCATCCAATGTGTGAAGACTTTTGCCTAGCTGTCGTTGTGCATGCCTGAGACGCCCAAATCCCATTTCAGCCTTCTTGCTGACGTCAAAAGTGCCCGTTTTGGAAAGCAGCGCGATGATAAGAACTCGGTCTTGTCTTTTAACACCCAGAATGCCGCATTCTACTGCACTTTGGCAGACCGCAAGGCGGAACTTCAGCGACTCAGTGAACCAGAATTTAAGAGTGCAGATTAACACCAAAAGACGATCACATAATATTCTATGCCTCCAAAAAATATTTTGCATTGTAGTATGTATAACTAGCCTATGCCCGTGGCTTCGCACGCGTGATGTTCGATCACTGTCCCACGGGATAAAATCCTATGTGTTAATCCAGGTTATAAACTACCCCTGTGCCAAATTTCACCCAAATCCGTTCAGTAGTTTTCGCGTGAAAGAGTAATAAACATCCATCCATCCATCCATCCATCCATACTTACAAACTTTCGCGTTTATAATATTAGTAGGATTTTGGCCTGAGCCTTATTCCGTTTACTTTTTTTTATAACAGGAAAGAAATACAATTATTTTAGATACCTCATTGCTCTCGTCGCAAATAAGACTCAACTGTCAGGAAAGGGTTAAATGGGGCTTACATCTACCGCTAACGATCCGTTACTAAGTACTTAATTACTATCTTTAAACAAGATCTCTGTTTTAGATGTGACTTACTCCTTTTTAGGGTTCCGTACCTCGAAAGGAAAAAAACGGAACCCTTATAGGATCACTTTGTTGTCCGTCTGTCTGTCTGGCAAGACCCTTTTTCTCAGGAACGCGTGGAGGTATCAAGCTGGAATTCATATCAAATACTTAAGTCAACTGTCCTTTCGAGCTGTGAAAAAATCAATCTTCTAAGCCAACGTAATCAAAAGATACAGCCGTTTATGTCGCAAATTTTCGTAAATTTTTGACACTCGCAAGGGAATCAAAACCTACGGGGTACTTCCCGTGAACTCAGAATCTTGAAATTTGGTACGAAACAACGTCTTATAGCGCCGATAAAGGAAAAATTGCGAAAACCGTAAACATCATATATTAAAAATATTGTTAATAATTTTAATAATTTTAAACTTACTACACCTTTCCTCATGAACGCGTTGAGGTATTAAATTGAAATTCATATCGAATACTCAGGTCTATAATACCTTTAAGCTGTAACAAAATCAATTTTCTATGTCAACGCAATCAAAAGAAACAGCAATTTAAGCCGCATATTTTCAAACACGCAACTACTCGCAAGGGAATCAAAACCTAAAAGGTACTTCCAGTCGACCTAGAATCTTGAAATTTAGCACATATAAAGGGAAAATTCCGAAAACCTAAAAATTTTTAGTTACATCACATATTTTTATTTTTTCTCTTCAGTAATTTTTTTCAGTAATTGTTTGTACGGAACCCTCGTTGCGCGAGTCCGACTCGCACTTGGCCAGTTTTTTATTTATTTTTTACTTGTTTACTTCTTTAGCCAGCAAAGGTGGCCCAATGGTAATAGCGGCAGGCCACCTTATGAGGGGGGGGAACTGCAATCCTCCCCCTAAGCGGGGCAAAGCGCAGGTGCCGTCCGGGCCTGCTGCTGTCGCTAGCACCGTCGCTCCTGCGACGGCTGCGGAGGGTAGTGCGATGTCCGACTGATGGATAGGGTCTACGAATAGGACTTACGAATTGTACGCTGTTGGTTCAGCAGGTATGTAGGAACGTTAGTTTCTAGGGTTCCGTACGCAAAGGGTCACACGGGACCCTGTTGTCACACGGGACCCTGTTACTGAGACTTCGCTGTCCGTCCGTCCGTCTGTCACTAGGCTGTATCATGAACCGTGATAGTTAACCAGTTGAAATTTCTACAGATTATGTATTTCTGTGGTATTGGGGTTATGTATAACAACAAAATATTACAAAGAGATTAAAATAAATATTTGGGGAGTTCTCATACAAAAAAAGTCGTTTTTATAAATAATGGTACGGAACCCTTCGTGCGCGAGTCCGACTCGCACTGAGCCGGTTTTTATTTTTGGAACGAAGTTCCTTATCGCGCGTTGTGAAAGGGGGCTAGACGGAAAAAATTCTTACGAAAAGTTGTCACGACACTTTTTGCTATAGTAAGATATTGTAAGCTTTATTTCTTAAAAATAAAGTTGAAATTTCCTTATATTACGTACAATTGGGGTGTGTATGTGAGTAAGGATAGATATGATTATTATTTTGAGTGACCGAACTACAAAGTACAAATTTTGGTTGTGCAGTTAAGTAAGACGTATTGCTTCGAATTAAGGATTAATCTTCCTTAAATTAAATATTTTATTTTTCGCACACTAACTTAAATCTAAAATGTATTGATATTATGTACGTGAAAGGAACTTCGTTCCATCCGGGTGTCCCTTGACACCTCTCAAGTTTTTTTCACTTGTTCACTACTTTAGCCAGCATAGGTGGCCCAATGGTAATAGCCTCGACTTACGAATTCTACATTGCGGGTTCAGCAGGTAAGTAGGAAAGTTAGTTTCGTCGCCATTACTCTCAAAGCTGTGAAAAAACCTGTAAATATCCTGGAACCAACAATTTAAGGTTATAACATAACATAACATCACGCCTGTCATCCCTGAAGGGTTAGTCAAAGTGTACCTATTAGTGCAGCCTCATTTTGCCAGTGTTGTTTAAGTCCCATGTAATAGGGGGCGAGCCTATTGCCATCAACCGCACAGAAATCCTGATTCCGTGGCCGCTACTGAGAAATTCCTGATGGAAAAACTCAATAACACTTTGCTCGACCTGGGATGAGAAACCAGGACCTCATGCTCAGCTGTCGCGATTGCGACCACTGAACCAACAAGGTAGTCAACACTACAATTTAACCACAATCGCATAATCACATTTGTTCCACGATTTAATATTCTACACTAAGTAACTAGGCAAAAATTATTGCTGGAAACGACATTTTTTTAGGGGGTGTAAAATCATTTTTTGTGGTATAACTCAATGTAACGCACTCAAAGCATTGTGCTGATGGGCGGATTGAATAGTACGGGGGTCGTGGAGGTGTTTAAAGTAAAAATCTCACCTTGAAAACTTGTATTTAAAAAAATACTTGTCAAAAAGTTGGAACTTTGACCCCTAATATCTCCGTAACTAGAAGATTCCCAGGTATGTTGTCGAACAAAAAAATGATCGCAATGACAGGGATAACCAGTGCTTTTCGGTTTCGTTAAGAGGTGTTTTACACCCTTCAAACATATTGTTTTTCGCTTCTTTTCATAATGTTCTTCCCCTCCCCTTGCCTTAGCATCTTTTCAGACGCTAAACGCATACGAGGTACTTACTAAGGTTCGATGAGGCTGCTAAGCAGGTTGCTTTCGAATAAAATCAAATCTAATCATTTTTTTTTCAAGTAGGCCAGGTACTGGCACTTTTGAATAGTCGAACAATAATAAAAATTAAGCTACAGTCCCTGTCACATAGCATAATAACTCCAAAGCGTAGATCTCTATGGAGAAGAAAGGGTAAGAAAATCCATGGATACTCTATTAAATCAGAATTTTGTTACAAAAACGTTGGTTACATCATTCATGTTGAGATGGATATAGCATAGACATTATGTGAGAACGATATAGCAAGACATGCACCTAAGTGACCATAGTCAAAACAAAAAATTAAATAATTAAATTAAAAAAACCCCCGACATAAAAGACGCTTGGATTATTTTATTTTAAGATTTTTAGAGGATTTTTGTGTCGGGATTTTTTTTTAATTTTTAATTTAATTTAATTTCATTCTTTTTAAACTTATATTATTTTATCTAAGCCTTGACTGTCCCAATCTTGGGCATAGGTCTCCCCCATTGCTTACACTTTTCTCGGTGTTGCGCGACTTCTCGCCAATAAACGAAAACAGCTAAATTAAAAAAAAAAGTTTTTGGGGGGAGGGCGGAGGGTGCAGCCACCCCCCCTTGCGTAGCCCATGTTGACAAGTGACAAGATAGTTTCGAATCGACCAGAACCGTGGAAGTTGTTTTAATTTCCCTTCAACTAGAAAAGAGGTGATTACCATCAAACAGCTGAGTAGATTTGTTCGAAACATAGCTAAAAACATTCTCGATTAAAACACCTTTCAAACGGAACCAATTTTATCAAAATCGGTTCATCCGTTTAGGAGCTACAATGCCACAGACAGACACACAGATACACAGATACACAGACACACAGATACACACGTCAAACTTATAACATCCACCCTCTTTTTTGGTCGGGGGTCAAAAAAGACAATTAAAATTAGAGTAGGTGAGGTTTCAACATGCGGTCTACGAGGTGATTATGCGGAGTCTACAAAGTTATTTTGACGTGAGGTTGACGACAGTTCGACGTTGTCGTCTCAATGCCTATTTTGGACATCTAGCGCCCAAAAAACTCTTACGTAAGGTAAAGATACTCTTCAGTTAACTAATGAGCTCGAAATAAAAATAAAAATTCATTCACGTCACAGTTCAAAGTACAGTCATTTCCAAACAACAATACTCCCTAATTTAGTTGATCCCTCTAAATAACAATCCAATTAGCTGATGTAAAAATGTCACGACGTGAGCAATTGAGTGTACTTCAGCGAAGACATGACATCAAAAGGAATTTTAACGAATTAGGACCAAGCGGGAAAATGTCCGAAGGGAAAAAATGTGCGGAACCATTTTACCATTTTTAATACTGATGGCACTGGGAAAGCTTAAAGTGCTTGTACCTTTCAAGTTCTGGATAAAGAATACAATAAAGAAATCCCAAATTTTAAAGTAGAATAATAAATCACGCTGGATAATTCTAACTTCATCAGCCTAGATTCATTTAAATATTAATATCCAGAGAGATTCTTCTATTTTTTGTAAGTTAATGATATCCGAATACAAGATCATATTTTATTGCTAAGCACTTATCGAAAAATAAAAATGCTACAGGTATTGAAATACAATCCGAAAATACGTATCAAATATTCTATTTCTAGAAATATAAGCACTTTACCGTCCTCGCACGGAAATGGAGCCTACGCCGAATTGTTGTCATTTAACATTCGAGAAGCATAATGAGCGCTTCAGGATTCCTTTTCTCGTCTTAGCGTCTGTTACAATTCAATTTGGCGACACACTACATACTTAAAATAGATAGGCACAGAAGACCCACTCCATAGTTTTATCGAGTGAAAACGTACGCACACATAGACACGCTTCACGTACGTGAGAGCAAATGCACTCAAAATTACTGGCGTTTGTTTGAGATCTCCGTACGTGGCGTCTATAAGTGTGTGCCCCTGTTTTCGCTCGTTTTGTGGTGAAGTTGTACCTTTACAATGACAATTCGAAGGACTTCAAAAAAACTTACATAATTAATAACTTTTTTTTTGTGTTCGTCTGATCGACACTGTGCTCGCAAATATCATCTGCCTCTCTTTTTTCCTACCATGTTGGGTCGGTTTCCAGTCCAACCGAATGCAGAAAAATACTAGTACTTTACATGGAATGTCTGCCTATCTGCCAGTTACTAGGTACCTCTTATTTCTAGGTAAAACTGGATGTCAGACTTTCGAGCTTCTGACTGTTACAAAATTAAGAAATCTACAAACGGCACGGTTGGCGCAGTGGTTGAGCAATCGACTGCTGCGCTGTGTGTCGCGGGTTCGATCACCGCACTGAACAAATATTTGTATAGCCTACAGATAGTTAGTTGTTCCGGGTCTGACTGTTTGTGAATGTGAGTTTAAATATTTGTTAACGCACCCACGATACAGGAGAAATACTTAGTGTGGGACAATGATTTAAAAAAAATTACAGCTGGGACCAACGGCTTGCTTTCCGAGGCACGAAGTTAAGTCGTAATGTAATGAATGGCCACTCTCGGCACCCACTCATGGTCCGTTCGACAACGTAATTATATGACATAATGAATGTAAGACAACTTATCAATATTAAAGGCGTTGTCATTGTTTACGAAGTTAGGCTGTTGGACTTCTGTATTATATTTTGGGCTACAGTTCTTAAGATTTTCATGTTACACGAATGTTTCTCAGAACGTTGGCACGTATAGCAAAAGTTTTCTGCAAATTAGACTTTTTTCTGCAAAAAGAAATATTGTGAATGTACGTTGAAAGATTTATTTAAGATGTTAGTTAAGTAGATACTCTTATTCATCAGTATTTGTTTTATTTTTTAGGCTAATTAATTGGTAAATAAGAGGACCATCGTGGATTCTTATCACAAAGTTAGTAGTGTTGTACTAATAGTTGTTGTAATTAATCTCTACCGAACAAAGTAGTGTTTAAAATTAATTAAATGAATAGAGAACGCAACGCTCTAGATTTGTACTTTTTCGCTTTAGAGTATTCGGAGAAGTGTTTTTTATTTAAAGACGATGATACCTATGTAAAGTATTATATGGCTGGAAAAGAGGTGTCTGATCAGATGACGTAGAGTAATAGAGAAGTATGGAAGAAGATGACATGCTGCGCCGATCCCATAAAATTGGGAGGGCAGGAGAGTGATGATGTGTGTGAGTGTGTGTGACCTACATGATGGTGTTTTTAGGGTTCCGTACCCAAAGGGTCAAATGGAGGTCCCATTTGACCCTTATAACTAAGACTTCGATGTCTGTCCGTCCGTCTATCACCAGGCTGTATCTCATGAACCGTGATAAGTAGCCATTTGTTTATATTTTAAAAAGGGACTTATGAAATTTAACTTGCTAACCTCATTTACATTAATTGTAACAAAATCTGTCCTAACTAGAAGTCCAAGCATCATTCCTTCAGCCATCCTCATCCAATCTAAGGCCAATTGTATATCAGACTTCAGCATAAACTGAATTATTCTAATTAGATGAGATTACGTCATCTGTCAGCGCCTGCTAAGCTTCGGGATAGGCTGTCTCAAGTGAGCACAAACTTAATATTCCATAACTAAGCAGATTATGTGTACCGGAGAAAGGGGTCACAGTGTAGGGAAATGGGAAGGTCGGTTTAAAATTTAAACTTGCATGTTAAAGTACAATATATTTAGATGTCACTTTAATGTACATACTGATTCAGTAGACTCGTCGCAAAATGTTTATGAAAAAAAAATCTTTTCAAAGTGCGAACAGGCTTCTTCTAGGTAAGCTCGTACCATCTTCGATTTTGTCTCTGTCATCTCTGACCTAGACTAGAGTCAAGAGCAAACACATCGCAAATAACAAAAAAAAAAAAGGTTTTCACTATCAATACAGACACATATAAAAATATACTCCTAGTAAATATATTGGTATTCAGTTACATCCAGTTAGACTGGAAATATTATCACTTTTCGAGAAAGCGACCGCGCCGCTGCGTCAACTCCTCGAAAAACCCATCCCAACATATCGAAAAGCGATCGAAAATTTTGAAATTTGTTTTGTGGATAATTACGTAACTTGAAAATCAACTTTTTATTTGAATAGATATTTGATTAATTTTGAATTTGAAAGTTAGACTAAGGTATAAAAATGATTATCCAAAATGATTTAAATACATAAGACAAGCCAATATTAAGATATCAACAACACATTAGCATAGCCTTAATAGGCCAAAGTAGTAGTATAATAATATATTCAATAACTCGTTAGGCAGATAGATCAAGGGCTTGATTCGGAAAGCTGTACTCCTGGACACAATCCTAATCTAACACTTTTTATTCGAAAGGTTTTTCGATAAGTAGGATCGAGAGTAGATCGATCGATTCGCGTTGCGCCCGTCTGCGGCCTTAACTTGTAAATCCAATCGTCGTACCGTCTATCCTACTCTGTGCCCCCGACATTTCCCCCAACTTGTGAAGGGCAGTTTAGTATTACTTATAATATTATTAAGCACGTTATTGTATGAAACTTGAACTCGACTTAATAGAGCTACTCGACCCTAACACTTAAGCCGTTATATGATAATTGGTACGTTACTTGGAATCTGACGATCTTGCCAACAGGGTCTGTACCACCAAATCTTGGAGTACGGAACCCTAAAAATAAGACTTCGTCGGATCGATAACAAAGATAAGAGATATGTGTCGTGCTTGGATCCCATCAAAGAGACTGACCGAACAGTTGTGGTCTAAACTAGCCAAAAGGTACGCAGAGATTGTCCGTTACACAGAAGATATTGTTTTCAGGCACTTTAGATGAAAACGGGTCTGGTTCCAAGTAATCTGTTCGCAAAAACCATTTAGGCACATCAAACAAGCCACAATAACATCTCGGAACAACGACGATCAATGTTAATTTGACAAACCAAGTACTGGGGGCCTACGGCTATCTCTTATAGCATAACCATGCCTGTTATCCTCGAAGGGATAGGCAGATGTGTACCTTATATCACACCCACATATCGCCAGTTATATTTAGGTCCTATGTAATAGGGGGCGAGCCTATTGCCATCAACCGGACAAATCCAGTCTCTGTAGCTGCTACCTGACTGAAAAAGCCAACGACACGTTGCGTGACCTGTCACAAGGCTGTTCTCATGAACCGTGATAGTTAGCCTGTTCAAATTTCTACAGATTATGTATTTCTGTTGCCGCTATTACAACAAATACTAAAATCCGAATAAAATAAATATTAAAGGGGGCTCCCATACCAAAATATGTTTTTTTTTGCTCGTTTTTATAAACAACTAGCTGTACCCAGCATGCGTTGCAATGCACTTTTTACTACCCACCTACCCTATCCGACCTACCTACCCTATCCTACCTACCCTACCCGACGCTACCTACCTACCTACTCTACCCTACCCTACCTACCTACTCTACCCTACCCTACCCTACCCTTACTACCTACCTACCCTACCTACCTACCCTACCCTACCTACCTACCCTACCCTACCCTACCTACCTACCCTACCCTACCTACCTACCCTACCCTACCTACCTACCCTACCCACCTACCTACCCTACCCTACCTACCTACCCTACCCTACCTACCTACCCTACCTACCTACCTACCCTAACCTACCTACCTACCCTACCCTACCTACCTACCCTACCTAACCTACCCTACCTACCTACCCTACCCTACCTACCTACCCTACCCTACCTACCTACCCTATCCTACCTACCTACCCTACCCTACCCTACCCTACCGTATCCTATGTCCTTCTCCTGGCTCTAAACTACCTCTCTGCCAATTTTCAGCTAAATCGGTTCAGCCGTTCTTGAGTTATAAGTGAAGTAACTAACACGACTTTCTTTTATATATATAGATTGTACGGAACCCTTCGGGCACGAATCCGACTCGCACTTGGCCAGTTCTTTTTTATACCAGAACAGCACCTCTGTTTCTGATATTACATATCGCCATCACTTGACTAACGCGGCAGTCAATGCTATCACAAGTGTCCATAAATTCATGAAGCGTGCTACTTTGCAAGAATAAAGACGCTCATTATTATACAACAAGCGACCAAAGGCATACAAAGATTTAAATAATAATCGTTTTAATAAAAGCATGAAAAATCTTTTAATAAATAAATGCTACTACAATGTTGACGACTATATAAATTATTTACTATAAGCACTTTAATTATTATTTTAGACATTTTCCTGTAATTTTAGTATTTTTTTAACAAATGATGTAATTTAGAATTTTTATTATTACTTTGGACATTTTGATATTTTTCTGTAATTTTTGACATTTTTATTATTAACCCTTAATTTGGCAGAGATCCGAGTTGTTTAATTTAATAAATTAAGATGTATTTCTGAAGTCCTAGGGTTAAATACAACTTGGGAAAAATAGACAAAAAAATAAATTATTTACAGGTTTTCAGGAAATCAATGTTCATCACAGTGAACACTGCGAAATACGTTGAGAACAACAAGTAATTTGTAATGTTTACTGTGATAAACATTGTCAAATAAGTATCATTTAAACAGGTAAAATAAAAACACTATAAATCAAATTATTTATTATGGAAATGTAAAAAACAATTGCGAGGATGTTTTCCTGTAACAAAGCAAAGTCTCATATTGCATTTTATACAATAAACAGTTGTATTTTTTTGGCAAAACTTGCATCGCCCCATGTCTTCTTTTGTGCTGGGATAATGTCCTGTATTATCGAATCTGATGGGGCTTGTAGGCCTGGCTGATCTTGGGTTTACAATTTTACATTCCTGCATTTTTTCATGAGGTGTAGATCTGTTTTTCTTTGTTAAACTTAAGTAAATCTCATATCTGAAAACTTTCAATGACTTTGATTTTCGTTGATTTCTATAACAATTACGTTTATGCAATAGCCAAGCATTATTTATACATATATCTAGTAATTGACTAAATATTCCTATGTACCACCTTCTAGTTTTAAATGGTATTTTATATAATGATATCAACATATCAGCCAGGTCTACACCCCCCATATGTTTATTATACTCGCGAACAATTAGCGGACAATCAACTTGTATTTTTTGTTTCTGCTCTTTACAATACCTTTTTATTTTTTGTACTGGTTCTGATCCAACAAATGAGCTTATAAGAGTTACAGGTTTATTATCATTCCAGCGTACGATAACTAATTTGTTTGCATCACAAACAACTTGGGAAAACGTACCCCTCTGTTTTTTCTTCATCGATTTTTCATCCGGTAAAAACTTTTCAGCTCCTCTAATTCTGTTGCTACGTATCGTACCAAGACCAAAGACACCATAGTTTTCTTTCAATATATAAAAAAGCTCTGGCGATGAGAAGAAATTGTCACAAAATATAGTTGCTGGTTTCTTTTGTATAGTCTGAGTCAAGGCTATAACAATTTGTGCTCCAAACCCAAGTGAAGATTCTTGCTCTGTAAAATTATGCGACCGAAAGGTATCTTCTCCTGCATATAAAACGAAATCATAAATCATTCCACTAACACCAGCACGTACATAATTTTTAAAACCCCATTTATTTGGCTTGTCTTTCATATATTGTTTTCTGTTTCCTGCTTTCCTGCCCTTGTAGGGTATCATCATTTCGTCTATACTAAATTTATTCTCGTCTTCTTGTTTTAAACAATTGCTTCGGATTTTTTCGGCTATGGGTCTTATTTTATAATATCTGTCTGAGTCCTGCAGGTTATTGTCGGTAAAGTGTAAAAATCTGCGGATTTGTTGATAACGTTTTAACGTCATTATATCTGCTATCTGGCCGTATCGAAACCTATTGCTCCAATAGTCCAGATAGCATGGCATTTCAACAATTCCCATCAGAATATGAATGCTTATAAAATCCCGCATCTCATTCTCTGATGCTTGTACTGATCTTCCGGTTTGTTGAACGGAGTAAAGATTGGTCTGGTCTACTAAATCGGTAAATATATCCTCAGAAAAAAATAAATACAAATAATCAAGGGGGTCATCATCTGGAAAATCGACATAGGTTTCGGTTCTTTCTTCGATTACGGCACGGTGACGAAAAATACCTTTCTTCCATTTGTAAGAAAGAGAAAATTTTGGAGTTTTCTTCGATTTCTTGGCAGCTGGAGCTATCTGCTTTTTTGCTCTAGTTTTTCTAGTATAAGACGTACCAGGTGTTGGTGATTGTATCTCAGATGGAAGCGATATTATTGATGATAATGATGGAACATTATCATAGTTTGGTTCTCTTGATGGTGTATTAGGGCAAATTTCCTGCAAAACTGGAGTTAATTGGAGCGCTTCGGAGTGGTATACATCGGATGGTTCTAACGGCTGTTCATCGTCATCTTGAGTATAATTAAGTTCGGGACTACTATTGATGTCTAAGCGTTCTAAAGAAGAATTAATGGAAGGCGCAGAAGATGAAACAGGGCTTGGAGAAGGTGGCGGCAATTCGTTGTCACTATTATTATCGGATTTATCACTAGTGTCGGATGGTGCATGCTGGACAGGAACAAGTGCTAGTATTCTACGCGTGCGGTCTTGTATTTTATTCTGTTAACAAGCAGAAAAAACCAAATAAGCCCAGCAAAAGCCCACCACATAAAAGCAATTATTTGTAAATAAAATTTAAACCTAATTTGGCAATGTTCATCACAATGAACGTATCAAATGTACAATACTTGTTCGAGTATTTGGCAGTGTTCACTGTGATGAACAAACAAGTTTGTCTCCAAAAAAACGATACCAAAAACACAAAACATTACGAAAAACCCATTCCAAACCATTGCATAAACATTGTTTAGTAAATAAAAACCACAAAAAGTTAGTTTAGCAATGTAAAACATATAAAATATAAAACATTTACCTTGCGAAGAATCGAGTGCCCGCGCCTCCCTGACATCTTGTCTCGATAATGACAGATGAACGATGTTGCCATTAGTAGATATTTTTTATACCGATAAATATACTTTAAACTTGCTATAACTAAAATAAAAACCAAAAAATGGTAGATAATAGTCGCTCAATATTTCTTTTCTGTAAATGTTTATCACAGTGAACATAATCAAATTAAGGGTTAATTTAATGTAATTTTATGATTTCTGTTCTTTGAAATACAAAGTGTTGATTTGCAACCTAGGTGGTCACAAAATACATAAATAATCAATTAATATTAGGGTACCTAGTTAATTATTAAAAAACGCTGTTTTTTTTGGTTGTTTAAGTTTGACAATATTTCAGAATAATCCCCTTACCGTGGTTTAGGGAATGAGAAATTATCGAATAAACGTTTGAAATTGTTTGTATGTTTGTAGGCGAGGTTATATGGCAAGAACTAGACGGGCCACGTTTAAAACAAGGGTGGTGCACATTTACCGATTACCGTAAAAAAGAAAAAAAAGAAAAATTACCTACCTATTTTATTATTGATTCGGGACGAGAATCATTAGCATATTTACCTCCTTGAATTTGACGAGGATGCAAAACAACACCTTGTATATTATTCATGGTATTTTTTTGCCTTTTCAGGCAAAACATGTTGAAACTTTTTTTTGTAATCTTTCCAACTGATTGTAAACCAACACGTGTTTTTGACAAATAAATATCTCTTATTTCTTAGGACAAGATATCACCTAAACGAAACCCAAAGCAAGCATCACTTTAAAACCACGCTTAACATCAATAGTGTATTCTTCTCACCCTCTTAACTAACAAAGCTTCAAAATCATTGTTCCAGACTTCGTTCAAGTTTAGACATTCAACAGCAAGGGTCTATCGGCGCCCACCTCAAACTACTGTCAACAGTGATTAATCTTCATTCACCTTAGAGTGGGGTTCCGTAGCGAATAGTTTTGATTAGGATGTGCTCGTGAAGATGGGTTCGAAAGGTCAGGAAAAGTTTTGGTGATGGGTGATTAGTTGACGTTGATATCCACCGAGCTGTCCTATCCTGCGAGCGACACTCGCCGATATCGTTTTTATTAGAAAAAGATTAAGGAGTTTAAAAAATTTCGGGGGCTGGATTGAAGATGCTTTTTTTAATGATTACGTTTGCACATAGAATAGTTATGTAGTGGAGAGCAGCGGTGGCCCAGTAGTGTCAGCCCCGACTTACACGCAGGCGCATTACTTTGTGTAATTTATTTCATCACCGCTGCTCTCAAAAACGGTGAAGGAAAACATCGTTAAGAAACCGGCATGTCCTAGAACTAAAACTTCGAAGTGACATCTTCCAAACCGCACTGGGCCCGCGTGGTGGATTACAGCCCACTCCCTCTCATAGAAAGGAGCCCTGTGTCCCAGCAGTGGGAACATTATAGGCTAATGATGATGAATAGTAAACACACGTTTCACCAATTATGTTTGAGTACCATAACATTTATTGTTAAATTAACAAAGTCATACCACGTGACCACGAGTAAGTATAGCGGAAGATAAAAGTGGAACTTAGTTTCGTGATAGAAGCTACGCTACAGCTGCTGTTGAAGTCAGCTGATGTCAGCTGAATTTGATGAAACTTTGACCCAAGCGCAACGCACAACCCAAAGGTTTAAACACAGCGTAGTGACAGTCCAGCAAAATCCTATTGCCATAAACCGAACACACATCCAGACTCCGTAGCTGCTTAGAAATACCGTGCTAATTAATTCCTGATAGGAAAACCCAATAAAAATTTATCCGATTCGGAAAACGATCCCAGGACGTCATGCTCAACAGTCGCAATTACGACCACTCGATGAAACAGGCGAATTCTATTATTATTTCCGTTTTCAATACAAGTGTGTCATTATTTTGATATCGGTGTGTCAAAATATTCTAAAACGAAAAACCCGGATATCTTGAAAACCTTTTCCCACGACATCCTTTAGAATTCCAGGAAAAAATATACATTGCCAGTAACATATAGATAGGGTAGCCATATAATACGAATCAGCCGGACCAAAATACGGGCCGACCGAGTACCACTCTAGAGGGTTGAAGAGTCATCGCAATGCGATTCTAACAGTTTTATGTTGAAAAGGAAAATACTACAAAAAAATGGACGAATATTTTTTTTATGAAAATACATAATATATCTACGGGAAGGGTCGTGTTTGGTCAAGATTATGTTAGATATTGTTGCAGTATATTTTTATTTAGTTTCTATATCGGTTTTTTGATTATCTTGGTTTTGTTTATTCAATTTAGAACCACGTCGTTTATTTAAACTGTCGAAAAAAGGAGGGCTTCAGTTGGCGCGAAAGTAATTTTTCATATATCTGAAAAAATATAGATAGATAGATAAATCATTTATTCAGTACACACAAAAGACATAGCACAACACAAAGAAGCACAATTAAATGAAACAGGTTACATAAATCTACCTATACAAGGTGTTGTTTTGCATCCTCGTCAAATTTCAGGAGGTGGTCACAAAAGGCATACATAATCAATTAAAATAACAGTACCTAGTTAATTATTATTAATCGCAGATTTTTTTGGTTGTTTACGTTTGTCAATATTTCAGAATAACCCCCTTAACGTGGTTTCGGGAATAAGAAATTATCAATTAAACGTTTGAGATTGTTTGTATGTGTGTAAGCGAGGTTATAGGGCAAGAACCAGACGGGCCGCGTTTAAAACTAGGGTGGTTCAAACTTACCAATTTCGTAAATCAGAAAAAAAAAAAATACCTACTCATTTTATTATTGATTCGGGACGAGAATCATTAGTATAGTTACCTCCTTGAATTTGACGAGGATGCAAAACAACACCTTGTATAAAAACAAGGTGCCAGTATACAAAAAGAGAAAAACAAAAAAATAATAAAACAAAATACATATTTACGAAACAGTTATAGTAACACCATGTAGGAAGACCAAGATCTATTTGGCGTGCATTAATTTCGAAATGTTTCTATTTCGACCTCGCTAGTTTAATATTTGTGCCATAGTGACAGAGACAACGCTTTGGGAAAGTACGTGTTAAGTTACATTAATAAATCTCGGCTTTAGTAGCGACACAAGGAGCTGGTGGCTAGATAATAACAGCCGCACGGGTCGATCTTTCAGGTTAAGCCGTGTTTGCCGAGGTCGGACCGTGGATGGGTGACCCTAATTACATACCGAGTTTCCTCCGTGTCTCGGAAAGCACGTTAAACCGTTGGTGCCGGCTGTCATTTGTAGATCTTTGACAGCCGTTACGAGTAGTCAGAAGCCAAAAGTCTGACGTCCAGTCTTACTAAGGGGTGTCGTATTACCCAGTTACTGGTTTGCGGAGGTCAGATAGGCAGTCGCCTTCATGTAAAATACTGGTACTCAGCTGCATCCGGTTTGACTGGAAGCCGACCCCAAGATAGTTTGAAAAGGCTTGGCAGATGATGATGGCTTTAGTAGCGACACGGCAGAAATTGAACGCAACGCACACATTAATATATCGACACAATAAAACATCCCTTTCTTCACCCCGATACATTTCCGCAACTCTCGACATGGAACGAACTATTAAAAAACATCCAAAGAAAAAGTTCACCCATCCAAAAATATCCGCTCTACCCATTAGCCAAAGAGGTTTTCAGTAAACAATGTCCCTCTGATATGACATCGTATTTTGTTGGGCCTCTATAACTGCCTTCGCAAGCGAAAGATAGGTATCTCAATCATTCTGTTTTTATTTTCTTTATTTTTGGTTGAAATATCTCAAGAACTCAAAGCTTTTATTTTATCCTATACTACTAAATGTGTTAAACATTAAAATGCTTTTTGTAATCACGTTTCCCAAAACGGTTCTAACGATTTCGATTAAAGTTGCAATTTCATCGGTCAAGTAAGTCAGTACTAATCAAAATAACTATAATATCATCATCATTCCCTTGCCTTTATCCCAATTTATTTGGGGTCGGCGCAGCATTTCTTCTTCTTCCATACTTCTCTGTTGCTTGTCATCTCATGAAACACCTCCTTTCTTGCCATATTATTCTTCACACAATCCATCCATCGTTTCTTTGGTCTTCCTCTACTCCTATAACCATCCACATTCATACACAAAACTTTCCTCACGACATTTTCCTCAAATAACTACTTTAATATAGAATAAAAAAAAAAATGAATTCTTGAGAAAAGTAGGCAGTCGAGTCGGTCCATGTAAAATACTTGTGTCCTGATGCATCCGGTGATACTAGACACCGAGCCTAACATATTGGCAAAAAGTTGTGCCAGATAGATAAATGAACAATTTCCATTTTTCTTAGTGGAACATATTGTCACAAAATCTCTATTTTCTCGAAACATACATTTGTAAAGTTACCGCCTCTTGGCGTATGGGAGACTTCAATATTTTTTTCAAAACATCCGGTCGTCCACCTTTTCGTACCGCGCCCGGTTGACTTTCGTCCGGGATTATTGTATCTTGTACCTGCTCGGGACATTTGTTTTGGAGTTTTTTTTTTGTCCGTTTAATTCTGAATGACGAAGCATATACAAACTTCTAAAAGAAAAATACAAGATTCATTCAACGATTATTTTATGGTCAATAATAATTAAGACATACAACCCCATATTCTAAAAGCCTTCCCTAATCCTTTTTAGGGTTCCGTACCCAAAGGGTCAAACGGGACCCTTTTCGCTGTCCGTCTGTAAACAGGCTGTATCTCATGAACCATGATCAGGTCAGTTGAAATTCCTACAGATTATGTATTTCTGTTGATGCTATAACAACACATACTAAAAACAGAATAAAATAAATATTTAAGGGGGCTCCCGCGTTCTTATAATACATAATGGTACGGAACCCTTCGTACGCGATTCCGACTCGCACTTGGCCGGTATTTTGAACTAAGTCGGCCATTGTTGCCATGACCTCAATTATAAAAACACCCACCAAATCGTATTCCTAGAATTTCTTGGCCGCAGTTGGCGGTTCTTGGAATAAGGTACTTCCTCGGTAAAACGCTGCTTCCTACACTAGCTATTTTCGTCAAACCCATAGTTTTCTGCTTCAATCAATACTAAAGATGTCATAATTAATGTCACTTTAATCACTGTTAAAGATGTCTAATTAAATAGTCAAAATAAAAAAAGAAACAAAATCAAAAGTCATTTATTCAAACTAGGCTGATAATCAGCACTTTTTGAACGTCAAAATTACAAGAGACAGTCCCCCAAAACGCCCGTCCTTTGCCACTTCCTAGTGTTTTAGCTGGGAAGAAGAAGTGGCGGAACAAACTCCCCAGCAACAGCCACAAACAGAAAAAAAATGGTTATTCTAACGTAATAGAAAGCGAGCCTTTTGCTACCAACCGGGCTTGAATCTAGACTCCGGGCTTTTTCTGAGGAATTCTTGAATGAAAAATACGGGAGTGTTAACAATCAACGATTGAGTTTTACTTTAAAATTTCCAAAATTAAACCCATTTATTAATACATCATGTATCATGAGAATGTCCATTTTTGTGATTAAATAATCAATATTTTTATCGTTTACCTATTCATTAAAATATGTATTTAATAATCTGTCATCACTGTAACTGACTGCAAGATCAACTATGCAGAAATCAACCATTCATAACCAAATCAACACTATCTCCTAACGAGGTATCCTAAAACTTATAATCTACTTCGGTCCATATTTTATAATACCCCACGGAGTTAAAACTTACAAGTTAAAGCGAGTTAAGAAAGGCCAAAGAACCCACCACTAGGAACTTAACTATGCATAAATATAGGGAAACCCTTTCTTACATTTTTATATTCAGCTAAAGATTTTCTTTTTGAACGAAAGGTACGGCGCGCGGCGTGCGTTGACCACTATCTCACACGTTATTGGTACTTTGATCTAAGCTTAAAATTCTTGGAAAATGTCAACTTTATCTGCCTAGCCTTTTCCCAAACTATCTTGGGGTCAGCTTCCAGTGTAACTGGATGCAGCTGAGTACCAGTATTTTACATGGAGCGACTGCCTATCTGACCTCTACAACCCAGTAACTGGGTAATACGATACCCCTTGGTAAGACTGGATGTCAGACTTTTAGCTTCTGACTACTCGTAACGACTGTCAAAGATCTACAAATGACAGCCGAGACCAACGGCTTGAAGTGCTTTCCGAGGCACGGAGAAAACTCGGTATGTAATTATGGTCACCCATCCACAGACCAACCTCGGCGAGCTCAGTTTAACCTTTAAATCGATCCGTGCGGCTGTTATTATTTAGCCACGAGCTCCTCATTCTAGATCGATTCTTGGAAAATGTAATCTCTCTATATTATAACAGCTTATGCCCGCGGCGTCGCCCGCGTGGAGTTCGATAATTGTCCCACAGAAACATACTATCGGGATAAAAAGTATCCTACGTGTTATTTTGGTTATAAACTACCAGTCTGCCAAATTTCATCCAAATCCATTCAGTGGTTTTTGCGTGAAAGAGAAACAAACATCCATCCATCCTCACAAACTTTCGCATGTATAATATTAGAAGGATAACCATAAAAACATCACGCCTTTAATCCTCGAAGCGTTGGGCTGAGGTGCTACTAATATTTCACCAACATATCGTCAGTTATGTTTAAACTCCCATGTCATAGAGGGCTAGCTGGTTGCCATCTACTGGGCACAAATTCAGACCCCGTGGGTGCTAATGAGAAATTCCTGCTAGAAATCCCCTAAAACCTGCCTGACCCGCGAATCGAACCCAAGACCTCGTTCTCAGCAGTCGCGTTTACTACCACTCGACCAACGAGGCAGTCTGTCACCTTACTTTGTGTAAAACATCAACAATCATTACTACTCTTGAAATTGTGAAGAAAACCGCGTCGAACAATCGAATCGCGTCGAATCGCTTTATTCGATATTTTCTTAAACACTTACCTTGTTTTGTGTTATCTTGCTTTTTTATTATCATTAGTTCACTACTATTTTAAATCTCTCTGAGCGGTCTAAATTAACTTATGTAACATGTTCGTTTCTAGCTCACAAAAATATCTTTCATCATTTTCATATATTTATTAGTATACCCGCAGCTACAAAAAAATTACTACGATAAAAAATGTGCAATTTAAGCCAACGCCATCGGTGGTTCGTGCATCACACTCGACCGCGTGCGGCGCAGTGTGTTGCGACGGACTAAAATGGTATGTTATGAAATACCTGTTCCCAGTTTTAAAATAGTTTTATTTTTACCATTAGTTTATTTTCATAAAACACTACATAATATTATTATATCACAATATTTATTTATTTACTGTATTTACTGACATCCGTACACTCACCATTTAGGTTCAGTTGAAAACCAGCGTCGGGCACTAGTTGTCCGGCTATTTGCTGAACTGGGCCTATTTGGCGCTGCCGTGAGTTACACAGTATTTCTTGTTTAGTTTTTTATTGTTTTTCTTTTTTTATATTGTGTGTACTTGTGGCAATTGCGCCAATAAACGTTTTTTCTTTCTTTCTTTAAATCGACATGTCCTAGAATAAAATATAGAGGCAAGAGACGTCCAAGAACCATCAGCTGACACTTAGGTCGCTCGGTGGATTGCCCGGGATTTTTACCCGGTTGATAGCAATAGGCCCCCTCTTACATAAGACTTAAAAAAAACTGGCGAAATAAATTGGGGTGTAGTATTAGGTACACCTCTGTCAAACCCTTCTGGGATTACAGGCGTGATGTTGCGATGATAATAACATGTAAGGTGACAGATAGGTTTCAAACGTGCGCCAACACTGTTCACACCAATTCACAATACACCGATACAAACGATTATTATACTAAAACACAACTGCCTTCATAGTTCAGATCTTCAAAATCTAGAGCAGTACCCGTTACGAAGTTGGTGATGATATTTCTTGAATACCAAGTAATCCAATGGAATACATTTGTATCTTTCCCTTTGTTTCGTAAAGATTCAAAAGCACTTTGTGAAGTTAGAGAGACGAATAATGTTCTATAGAAGTGCTGTGAGGTAGGTGCTGGGGTAAGGGCTGGTTCAGAGGGGAGTTGGAAACTGACGCAAGTTACAATAATCTATTTCAACCTCTGACAGTAACTCAACAGAAACCTTATTGCAAACAGAATAAATGTCAATTTGTCAATTTGATTATGATGCTATAGTAAAGCTTAAAACTATAGAAGGAGTATACAATAGATTACAATATGTAATACGAAAGTTGAAAAAAACGTTGACAATGTGACCGAAATACCGCACGACAAGTTGCTGGTGGCTTGAAGACAGGCAATGTGTTGTAGTGTTTACTATTGCCGTATCTCATTACATTCTGTTCATAATTACTCTTTTCTGAAAAATAGGCTCGAAAGTAAGGCTTAAGCAGCTAGGCTCTAGTTTACTAACTGTAGTAAATTTGAGCAAGTTATAGTCTACACAGCTTTTAAACTTCTTTCTAACTTTGCAGGCTGTTTAATTTCTCTACAATTCTTCCGATCAAACCTAGCATGTAAGTTGAACCGAGATTGAACATGAATAATTTTAGAAACAGTCTGCAGGATTAGAAATACAAAATCTGTGAAAAACAGAATGACCATAGTTAAATTAAAGTAACGTTTTGAGTTTAAGTATTTTACTTATGCAAACATTTTTAATGCAACAGACAAGAATTTAAACGAAGTAAGCACCGGCAAAGCTAAGAATTCATTACAAAAAGACAATAATTTTTGCAGTTCTAACTTCAAGAAATTAATAACGACACGACGACGGACGACACGGTTGGCGCAATGGTTGAGCGATCGACTGCTGCGCTGCGTGTCGGGGGTTCGATCCCCGCACGGAACAAATATTTGTATGGCCTACAGATAGTTGTTCCGGGTCTGGCTGTTTATGTATTATGTGAGTTTAAATGTTTATAAACGCACCCACGATACAGGAGAAATTCCTAGTGTGGGGCAAAGTTTTTAAATCAAATAAAAAAAAAAACTACAGAATAACGAATAATCTTAAGTAAAACATTTACTCAAGGAATCATTTGACTTATTTATAGATACGGGCGTCAGAATTTTAGTTTAGGAACATCGATAAGACAAAAGCCTCACCTATCTTATTCACCAATTCAAAACGTGCACATAAAGTCACACTTACTGAACATAAAGTCAGCTCAGTGTAACGCCCGTCAGAACCAAATCTTTCGAACTTCGCTGCGTTCCCGTTGTTTGCGAAGCTATTAATCTCAGTGCAACTCCAGCACATACAGCGAATACCTCTCGATCGTAACTAATTGTACTGCAAGCTATTTTTAATGAGCCTACTTTTGAGGAAAGAGTATTTTAAATTAGGGGGTGAGTATTATTGGGAAGTTGGTTACAGTTTGGGTTGTATCTGGAGAAGAAATGTAAAACAGCAACTTTTCTGTCACCAAAGTTTAGATTGTGATGTCACGTTTTTTCAATGAGCTAAAAAATATCTATTAACAAGAAAAAAGAGAAGAGAAGCAAGAATATTAGTCAACATATTAATCAAAACTAAGTATAAATCATCAAATGAATGTAAATAAAGGGTGTAAAACACCTCTTAACGAAGCCGAAAGGCACTGGTTCTCCCTGTCATTGCGATCATTTTTTTGTTCTACACCATACCTGGGAACCTTTTAGTAACGGAGATATTAGGGGTCAAAGTTCCAACTTTTTGACAAGTATTTTTTGTAACACAAGTTTTTTAGGTAAGATTTTTACTGTAAACACCTCCACAACCCCCGTACTATTCAATCCGTCCATCAGCACAATGTTTTGAGTGCGTTACATTGAGTTCTACCGCAAAACATGATTTTACACCCCCCAAAAAAAAGTCGTTTCCCAGCAATATTTTTTGCGTAAAGTTACTTAGTTTCATGTACAGAATGCTTGGTTGACGGCTTCGTGATGAGGTGATTTACACGGTGTATGTATCTTAAATTATAGTTTGATTACTTTTTTCTATAGACTGTTAACTTACAACTTTCTAGTACAAATAGTTTTTGAGCTAAGCCGCGGACAGACAGACAGACAGACGGACATGGCGAAACTATAAGGGTTCCTTGTTTACTACGGAACCGGAGATGTTACACGGGGCTTAAAGCTGGGTACATAAATATGGACCCTGTAAGGACTCAGCAAAGTAGGAGACTGGGAGATGGCTTTAATTTTGCTAATTAGTTGTGTTAGACGGAAGATAACCGAAAACCTACTAAATCGATACAGCACAGCACTACGCAGGGACGCTATGTGTCACATCACTAATTTTCTCGCTGGACATTCGACGGTTTCGCGGCAATAGTGTTTCGAGTGTATTTTATGGTATAAATCTGGATTACATTAATAATTTGTTTATTAGAACTCTTTTAATAACTAATAGAATCAGAAGCGGGACAATTCAAACTCCCACAAAGTGTTTTGTTGAGTAAAATCAAAAGATTGAGGTTTCGTTTCGAACATCTTTGATAAAAGTTTTGTTTGCGCTACAGACGCTTCTAATGGTGTTGGACACATAATAAAAGTGCAGTGCACGTCGGTATTAACCCGAATTAATGCTTTATTGAACGCTTTTGTGACTTTTCTCAATGCTTTTGGTCAAGTTTAACAAGTAAATTGACCTTGTGCACAACAAACTTTTGAAGTGATTTTGGTGAACTTCTATGTGTAAGCTCATCTTCCCACTTGGCCAAAAGAAGGTGGCCAGTGCTCTAAGCATACTTCTGCACGTCTGCACGTATGTTGCACATAACCTGACTATTTGGTGAGATTGTTTCATGCATAAACTTGACTTCAGTTTATTCAGGATGACCTTTAGAATAATGACTCTTAATTTGTAATCTATACTATAAATAACTAAGTGATCAAAGACACATTATTATAAGTAAATGTATTGGACTGAATAGACTGAAAGTGAATTTATTATTTGCTGACGGCTCATACTGACTGAACTTAATTTCTATTATTTTACTGTGAATTGTACAAAGTGTAAATAATAGACAATTGTTTTATGATTAAGTGGTTGTGTGGTTACTGTTACATTTATTAATTTGAATCTAATTGTGTTCTAAACATGGGTCGGCATAAAGAGAGAAATAGGTCTCAAAGTTCTTCGTCTTCAAGTTCTGATGAGCCAGTAAGACATTCTAAAACTAAGAAGTATAAAAAGGAACTAAAAAGGAGAGACAGCCGTATTATCGCCTTAGAAGGGTTAATAAAAGAACTTAGAAAGAAAAGTGATTACCATACTGGAACTGTATCAGAAGCTTCAACGTCTAGGCCACCAGTTGTTCGATATGTGGGCCGAAATGATTTTATTCCACAATTTGACCCACAATCCTCTCCTGTCTCCATTGAACATTGGATTCGTAATTTAGAAGGTACAGCTAAAATGCATGGATGGGATGAACATACTTTAATCTGTAATTGTACTTCAAAATTAAGTGGTTATGCCAAAGGATGGTACGAGCAACAAGCTTCATACGAGATTAGTTGGGATGAGTGGAAGCAAAAATTAATCAAAGCATTTCCATTTACTAAAAATAAATTGTCTCAGATTAGAGAACTTGTAAACAGAGTCAGATTGCCAGATGGAGATCCAATTGAGTTTTATTACACCAAGTTAGGTATAGGCATGTCTTGTCAACTGAGTGACGACATTATTACTGACGCTGTGATTGGAACGCTTGGCAACAAACTGTGGGAAATTGGTGCTAAGTCTGCCGGTTGTTGTGATACTAGCTCTCTTTTACAATATCTGGCTAGTATTAATTCTGCAGATTTAGGCAAAGAAAACAACCAACCAGGTACCTCCAAGCAAATCGACCAGAAGTCTGATAAATTAAAAAAATGTTTCTCGTGTGGTAGAATTGGCCATAAGGCTAGTAGGTGTTTTAGGAATGGACCAAGTACCAAGAAGTCAACCCCTGTACAAACCAAAAATAAGGTGGACAAAAAGTGTTCATTCTGTGATAGGGTTGGCCACACTGAAACTGATTGTTATAAGAAAAAATATCTGAAATATAACTAAACTATATTGTGCTTGCCTTTGGAGCCCATTCATGTTGGTTGATTATAAACTTAAACTGGTATTATTATACTACTTGCCTCCGGGGCCTGGTGTAGTTGTAACATGTGCCTTTGGGGCCTGGTTTATTTATAATGCTTGCCTTTGGGGCCTGGTGTATTTACAACGCTTGCCTTTGGGGCCTGGTTTATTTATAATGCTTGCCTTTGGGGCCTGGTGTATTTACAACGCTTGCCTTTGGGGCCTGGTTTATTTATAATGCTTGCCTTTGGGGCCTGGTGTATTTAAAACGCTTGCCTTTGGGGCCTGGTTTATTTATAACGCTTGCCTTTGGGGCCTGAATGCGTCTATAAGACAAGCCTATGGGGCCTAATGAAATTTATATTGCTTGCCTACGGGGCCTGATAGCAATTACAAGTGTTGCCTGTGGGGCTTGAAGTTATTTTCAGAGTTCTACCTGTATGACTCTTATGATATTTAATATGCTCTACATTAATGAAGCTTGCCTTAGGGGCCTTGGCAATTGTCAAAATGTATGCTTGCCTTAGGGGCCTTAGCAATTGACAAAATTTATGCTTACCTTCGGGGTCTCAGCATAATATCCATCCAAGTCTATGCTTGCCTAAGAAGCCACAGCAGTAATGACTGACATTGTTATTGCCTACGGGCCTCAGTAACATCCACTTTATAATGCATGTGCTGCCTCAGGGGCCTCAGCCACTTTATCTGTACCTGTCTTTGCCATAGGGGCCTTAGCAGGTTTACCTACAATTAAGCTTGCCTTATGGGCCTTTGCTATTACATTACGACCTGGAGTGCTGTTCCTGAGCAGCTGACCAGTCTTCCTGGCAGGATGTTCGTCGCGCAACTGAGCCTTACCTTCGGGGACCGAAGGATTGCAGGATGGCCGAGCTGTTAGACGGAAGATAACCGAAAACCTACTAAATCGATACAGCACAGCACTACGCAGGGACGCTATGTGTCACATCACTAATTTTCTCGCTGGACATTCGACGGTTTCGCGGCAATAGTGTTTCGAGTGTATTTTATGGTATAAATCTGGATTACATTAATAATTTGTTTATTAGAACTCTTTTAATAACTAATAGTTGGTATACAAAACTAACAATATAAATTTAAAAAAATACTATTTAGTGAACCATTGTCAGTTTAACATTTTAAAATTTGTCATGTACGTATTCATTAATAGTATTATATTAGCATTTATATAATTAAAATTGTTGTAATATATTTATTAATTAATTAAATTTATATTAATTTTTAATTACATCAGGTAATTTATTATAAACTTTCGTTGACATGGCTAAGGCACTTGTTGAGTGCCTTTTTAACTTAGAGCTTGGTAGGTTATTACCTACCTATGTACTCACCAGCGTCAACTTTAAAAGCTCCATTCAAAAATCATAAACGTAACAAATCTCTTGTTTCTTGGCTAACAAACAATAGAGACATAAAATGAGATGATAAAGTGTCGCCTAAAGATTTGTTGATAATCGGAGTCATAAAAGATGTCTTTTGTACCTACAATGTTATGGCGCCTCTGTGCAAACTACTTGAGATTATAATTTCCATATTACATTGTGAAATAAGACATTGTAAGATGTAAGCAGATGTCACTAGGTTTGGATGTGGTAGGTTAAGTTTAAGCCTTCTGCATTTTTGAGATAAAGGCAATGTTCGAGTGGATATTTTTCTGATAATGGCATTTTGTAGGTCAACCTATGAGGCTGTCATCTGCTTAACCGCACTATCCTTTGGGTGCCACCACCAGGCGCGAAAATCTTAAAAACTGAGCGACTGCACGCTAAGAGCACCCCTGTGGGATACGAGCCTCCGCTTAGACTTCTTTGGGGCAGGTCAGCAAACGGCCAGGCTGGGTTGGAACAACATAATTTTTTTAGAGGCTGATTTAAAACTACTGGCTCAGCATCGCGGGATGTAAACAGGGACGTTGACAAAAGCAAGGCGCATCATATAAAGAAAAGATGGAGAACTCTAGGTATGTTTATTTTCAATGCTGTTTTGAACTTTATTTTTCGCAGAGAAAGCCGCATGTCTGTAGTTAGAAGCCAGTTTATAGTGGTTTTAGTTCCACTGATTTACAGCGTACGCTCACATTCAGTCTTAAAGAACCACTAACCCATTTGTCAAGTGTTTGAAATCACAATTGGGAAGAAGGACGCAAATCCACCGACTTTGCTACTTAGTACAAATCATCATCTGCCTATCTTTTTCCCAATTATGTTGAGGTCGGCTACCTATCTAACCTAAAACAGCTGAATACCAGTAGTTTTAATCGAGTGTCAGCCTATAGGACCTCCACAACCCAGTCAGGGTAATATTATAGCCTTTGTCAAGACTGGTGGTCAGACTTTCGGGCCCATGACTATATGTGATGACTGTCAAAGATCTACAAATGACAGCCGGGACCAACAGCTTAATGCTTTCCGAGGCATGACTTTGTCCAAATACAAAACGCTTAAAATACCGCATCCAATTCACTTCGCGCTCTATAACCATCTAACGTGTTTGGTTTATGCGGCTAGTGTCATTATTATTCAGTTCACAATCTGCGATGCAACGCTTAACTTGAGCACTTTCCAATCCAAGGCAGTCGCCCCATAGTTTCTGAGGGCCCCCGTAAGGCCTGGCTGCACCAAAACGGAGACGAGCGGAGCGGTACAACAAAGATGGGCGAGATTAGATTAGTCGCAGGGGAGATGAGAGATGCTTTGTAGATTTCAACCTATTTCACCACATAACATGACGCATGTTATCCCCGAAGGGTAAGATACATGGTTACCTTATAATATTCGCCAGTTATGTTTTAAGTCCATGTAATATAGGGCGAGCCTATTGCTATCAACCGGGGACTCCGTGGATGCTACTGGATGGAAAACCCCAATACCACTTTGTCCCACCTGAGAATCGAACCCAGGAGCTCATGCTCACCAGTACTGCTTGCGTCAAATACACCATCATCATTAAGTTCTTCACCGAATCTATGCCACTGCTGGGTATAGGCCTCCTCTTTCTTCTGCCACATTTCTCAGTTCTGCGCGTATGTTGTCAACTCAACGTGATTCTGTTTTGTTCTACACCCAACTTTTGACAATAACTTTTCTCCTTCGGCCATCTCCGCGTATAGCCTAGCTTTGATCGATTCCTGCACATCTCCTCTCCGCTCCACTTTGGTGGATAAAGGGCGCTAGCAAAATATGTCTACAGGTGCCAATGGGCGTCCAGGGCTCGATTTTCTATACTTTTACATAAAATAGAGAGACCAAGTTTAAATTATTTTAAAATTAGATTATTGTAGGTTTGTTTATTGTTGTTTGTCTTTGAGTTATGGATAATTGAGTTTGAACTATGTTTCTGGCAAGAGAAGTTTTGAATTTTTGTGTCTGGCATAGTTAAGAGCTATCATTGTGTTGAATAAGATTTTTATTTATGAAGTAAACAGTAACTATCTGTGACCTCTTTGTCTTTTATATGAATGATAAAGAAATATATTTTAAGTAAAGTGTAAGTTATGGGTCCCGATTTGCAATCCAATGAAAACGTCGTCCAGTTTGCACTTTAGTACCCAATCTTAAAAAGCATACAATGCATATTTTTTTATTGGGTACTTGTGATAAAATGTGATTCAAGTATTCTCAGTTTAATTCAACTAGCTTCTGCCCGCGGCTTCGCCCGCGTGGAGTTCGGCAATTGCTGACGTGTGCGTTACCCCGTATGATAATGCCAAAAATAGTCATTTAAATGAAAATTTATGTAATAATAGTGGTTTCCCACAGTTTCACTTGCACGTAAGTGTAAATATAGGATAAACAGTTGTGAGAAAGTCTTTGATTTTCAAAAAAAGAAGATAGATTAATTCTAGTTAGAATTACAGCATTTTGTTTTCTTTTAGATTGTTAGTGACCTAAATGGGTTGAACAGAACTTATTTTATTCAATATGTCTTTCAAGCTATGATGCTGTAGCTCAAATGCCCCGGTCATCCATCCACGCCTTTTGATATAGTTAATGTATAAATGAGCCAGCCATAGCCTAAATACACAATATCCTCCCCGGATATTGTGTATTTTAAATTTCAAAATTTGCACCTAGAAAATGAGGACAAAATGAAAATCCAATTTTGCCAGCAGTCCGTAAAAACACGAAAACGACACCCATGAAAGTAATAATAATTTATCTTTATTTCAGACATATGTCCACACATTTTTACAAGGAAAGCGTTAGTAGGGTTGATAAAAGCACACACAAAAAAAAAGGTGTTAGTAATTTGTTAGAAAACAAAACACAAACAAACCGAAAGTTTTCCTCGGCGCCATCTTGGGTTTTCATTTTGTTATCAGGGACCCCGAAAAGTCGCGCATCGCAACCACGATCCTGGCTATGAGTTCATGGTACAAATCGTGATTATCCATCAAATATGAACTCGTATGCAAAGTTTCGTGTCCACGCCATTAACCGTTGAGGAGTTCCCTCAAAAGGTCACGATCTTGACTGTAGGATGAGTTCATGATACAAATCGTGATTATCCATCAGATATGAACTAGTATGCAAAGTTTCCTGACTGTGCTATTAACCGAAGAGGTGTTCCTTTGTGAGAAGACGATCATGGTTGCACGATTAAGTTATGTCAGTCATAAAAATGTATTGTGCAAATTTTCTGCTCAATCGGATATCGGGAAGTGCTTTTAATTTAGCTTCCAAGATTGTACCTGAACAAACAAACATACATACGTACATACATTGCAAGCTAAATAAAAGCTTGTAATACCATCGTTCATACCTTGTTTTCCCCTTTAGGAGTGGAATTTCAAAAAACCCTTCCTTATTCTTTGTTTACATTATAAAGGGAACCTCTGTGCATTTCTGCTTTCTAGGTCCAAGGGTTTGGGCTGGGCGTTAAAGACAGTCAGTCAGGACTTTACTACTTATTAATAAAGATTTGTTTTGCCATAAATTTAGAATCTACAAAAACAGACGGAACCATGAAACAACCATTTCTACTCAAATTTAATTCAACACTAATTTAACACGTACGTACTAACAACCTTATAACGAATCGTATAATTTTATAACAAACAAACGAACCTGAAACTCGTTTCAAATAAACTGAAAGTGTTCGCATATAATTTGGAACACAAATAAATCTCTACGGACGTGTCAAACGTGATAATGAAGATAATTATTGTGTACAGTCTGTTTGTTTGTAGTTGTTTTCTCATTAAACAGCTAAGTTCTCAAATACATAAATAAAAGCGAAATCGCAAAATTCTAACTTAGTTACTTTTGAGGGTTCCGTACCCAAAGGGTCAAACGGGACCCTATTACTGAGACTTCGCTGTCCGTCTGTCACCAGGCTGTATCTTATGAACCGTGATAGTTAGCCAGTTGAAATTTTTATACTTTTTTATTTCTGTTGCCGCTATAAAAACAAATACTTAAATCAGAATAAAATCAATATTTAAGGGAGGCTCCCATGCAAAAGATAATTTTGCTCGTTTTTGTAAATAATGGTACGGAACCCTTCGTGCGTTCGACTCGCTCTTGGCTGGTTTTTTATGACTGTTTCTCAGTTTTGTTTTCTCCAGACAATCTCTCACAAATGCCTCTTAGGCCGCCAGCGTTTTCTACTCCTCCATCGACGATGATGTCCGTATTCTGGCACCCACTGCGTGACAACTTTGGGCCATCGGTCCTGGTACACTACAGACATGGCCCGCCTAATTCCACTTCAATCCAGCAGTCTGCTATTTCCCACAACAGTGATTCCAGCTTTTATGCGTATTGTAATAGATGCGAATTCTGTCACTGAGCTTAATATCCCAATACGTTACGCTACATCGCCCTTTGCCAAACCATGAGTTTGGATGTTTGCGAGCTACCCCTTTTTTATACGGATTGGAATTCATCAAATGACTCCTCCTGCTCTGGACGGAAAGGAAGGGAGTGTCAGACTTGTACCGACTAAATACCATTCAAAAATCAAAAGTCATTTATTCAAACTAGGCTGATAATCAGCACTTTTTGAACGTCAAAATTACAAGAGACAGTCCCCCAAAACGCCCGCCCTTCGCCACTTCCTAGTGTTTTAGCTGGGAAGAAGAAGTGGCGGAACAAACTCCCCAGCAACACATCTGTCTGTTAGGTTAGAAGAACCAGATTCTATACAAAAGTGTTCAAGTTTATATAAACAAGGAATCCATTATATCAAATTAATGTCACATGTCAGCTAGCACACACCAATAATAAAATAAAATATTAAAAAATATACTCAAGAATAAATAAAGCCTCCAGACATAAAGGGCGTGCCCGCTTACACGTGCATACAGACGAATAAAATAAAAATAAAGATAAATAATAATAAAGATAAAGTAAAATAAAATAAAAAAAATTAAATAAAATATAAAGTAAAAAAAAAAAAAAAAAAACTACGCGTGAAGTTATATAATACCATAAGCTAATTAGAGAAAGAAAGAACATAAACATTGTCTTGAGTTCAACCCAGCGACCAACTATTCTTATCGTTTAAGTAGTCGTTAATGGAATAGTAGGCTTTTGAACAAAGGTTAGATTTCACTTTAGCTTTAAACACATTAAATGGCAAGTCTAAAAAGGAAGATGGTAGCTTGTTGTAAAATGTTATACCAAGCCCTACGAATGAATTATGAACCTTATGAAGCCGGTGAAACGTACACGGTGCACGTAATTTATGCTTATTTCGAGTGTTTATGTTGTGAATATCACTGTTTTTACAGTACAAATGGATATTTTGTCTAATATATAAAATGTTAGCTAAAATAAATTGTGAAGCCACCGTGAGAATACCAATCTCTTTAAAAAAATCTCTCAGAGATACTCGTGCACCCAGCTGGTAAATTGCACGCATTAATGTTACTTCTTACTTAGCCCTTTGTGTTCCAGGGCCATGGTATCTCTTTCGAACAGTCCCACAGCCCTGGCAGGCATCGTCCCTCTCGGACCCCTTTCGATTTGCTGACATCTCCTTGAGCTACCCTGGCGCTTACCTGGAGACAACAATCTAGTATTTTTGCAATGTCTTCTTTTTTTTTTGTATAGACTCTTTTTCTTATTTACCGATTGTTTGTAAATGTATGGACATTGTAGGCCTTATAGATTCCTAGATCCTTGGTAACTTTTTATCCTGTTCTACGTTTTGTATTAAGCAACGACTTATTGTCGGGCCTACGATATCCACTCATACTTAAGGGCCAATGCTGTAACATAGAAAAATTGTATAGCCAAATGATTTTAAAAGAGTAACCATGGAGTTTCTTGCCGGTTCTTCTCCATAGGAAACGACCAACCCGAACCAAGCACCTTTTTGTCGACGTTTTACAAGTGCCCATGTAGGCCTATGTGAAATAAAAGTATTTAGATTTTGATTTGATTTTGAACAACACGGAGAGGAGAGGCTTTTGCTCAGCAGTGGCACAATGTAGGCTAAGGACAAAATAAAAGACTTTTTCATGAAATACTTATTGAATGGGATTAACTGAACTTAGAGGGTTGACGAGCGCTTGCGACATGAGACCAACGAGGTGTATACTCGGTACGTAAGCAGGTACTAAAACTATAGTTATGACAAGAGATTAGTGCGCGACATAGCTACAGATGTAAGCCACATCTTTGTTCTATCCATGTCACTAGTAAGAAGATTAAAGCTTACACTACATTGTGGGGAACAGCGTTTTTTGACTAAGAAGAATCTGTTTTAAGTAGTATTTTTGCACACACACACACACACACAAGTGCGTCCTTTCTTGGCGTTATCACTCACATCTGCCTTGTTTCTCTCATCCTCTTCACATAAATCGTTCATTTCGGATTCATATTGTACTTTACCGATTTAGAATAATGTTTTTTTTTTTTTAACCAGACCATGCAGCATGGATATTTTTTTTTTATATATATTTTTAAATCGCAACGTTCTCGTATAACCTCATTTCTTAATGTATGAACGTGGACGAAGCAAAAAGAGTATGTAAGGATCATAGCAAGTTGCGTTCTTTGGTTTTTGCCGACACCCATGGGAAAAAGTCATGAGTTTATGTATTTATCTACTTTGAGGGACGGGCTTATTCCTATCAACCAGAATCCGTGGCTGCTACTGCAAAAATTCCTGTTGGAAAAACTCAATAACACTTTTCCCAACCCGAGAATCGAACCCAGGACCTCATGCTCAGTGAGTCGCGCTTATGACCACTAGACCAACGAGACAGTCAAACACACTACTTGTCTCATCATCATCATCATCAGCCTATAATGTTCCCACTGCTGGGACACAGGCCTCCTCTCTATGAGAGGGAGAGGGCTGTAATCCACCACGCGGGCCCAGTGCGGGTTGGTAGATGTCACATTTCTTCGAAGTTTTAGTTCTAGGACATGCCGGTTTCCTCACGATGTTTTCCTTCATCGTTTTTGAGGGCAGCGGTGATGAAATAAATTACACAAACTAATGCGCCTGCCTGGGTTCGAACCCACGGCTTACTGTTCGTAAATCGGGGCTGCCACCGCTGCTCTCTACTTGACTCAATTCCTCCAAACCCAATTTTATCCAAAATCGCTCTCACCTCTGCCACTACTTGCACCCTTATAAAAACATCATCCGTCTCGCTCGCACACAAACCGACAGACTGGTCATTAATCACTCAGTTCAGGTGATACAAGGTGCTGGTACCATCAGTCACCAACGATAAGGGATTACCGCCCACAATTATGTCACTGCTGATCTATACGGGTGTTGAGCTGCAAGGATTTCTTTATGTAACCATGAAGGGCCCACATTTGTTCCTTTGGAGGTCATTTTGGTTTGAGTTAAAGGTAAATTGTGTGATGATTGTGTTGGGATTTGATGGTTTTGACGATATTAAAACTAAGTTAGTTTTATGTAACGTTAACAAATTATAAAAAAAATAAACCAGATATTTAAATGACTGCCTTATTTGGGTCCATTGGTCGCAAGAACCGCTGACCATGTGCTCCTGAGTTCGATTCCCAGGTAGGGAAAAGAGTCACGGAGTCGGGGTTTGGGCCCGGTTGATAGCAATAGGCTCGCACCTATCACATGGAAACTAAACATAAGTGGCAACATTGGGTGTACTGCCTTACCTTACGGGAATTACAGGCGTGATCTTATTTGTTATGGCTTAAATATTTAGATGTGCGCTTGCAGTCACTAGCTTAACAATTCAGTCGCGCGAAAAACTGTTGACACAAGAAAGAGAAGTGTGTTCGCACATTCCCGCATGGAATGGTGGTTACAATTTTCAGTAAGATTGAGTTAGATAATACTTTTCAAATGTCAATGTCAACGAAACAAAAATGTGAACATTTTATGGGCGAATCTATCGGTTTAAATCTTTGTTTTGAACTCATTATATTTAATGATTGACAGTCGCAAATAGGTTTTAGAATACTTTTCTATGATTGAGACAGATAAAGATAAACAACTCCATAATTTATGTTTCTAATGACTAAACCACAGTCATTATCGTTATGTTATTACGTTAAGTTAAGGGAAATAAATTAATTTATATTCGAAACACTTGAGTCATCAACACACTGCTGGGTATAACCTCTCTTTTCTTGTGCAAATCTCCACATGCTAAACACTTTAATACCAAGTAATCTTATTTTCTATTTCCTTATTTTTCTTGACAATTTAAACGTTCTTACTGAATTTCATATCATTGTATTAGATACTTAGGTACCGTTATAGTAACTTCTAGGCAACAAACAAACGTTAATTTTAATAGAAAAATAGTGTTCTTGTCTACTCGTATTATATTTATTCATTTTGATCAATAAATGTTAGAAATTATGCCTAGATGAGGAAATTACCTAAAAAGTAGCTGAAAACTGTATTTTTCGGTTATTAATAGTTGAATAAATTGTGTATCTGTCTTTAAATGCCCGTCATTATGCTGAACTGGCCCTATTCGGCGCAGCAATGAGACACACAATAATTATCCCCTTTTTTTGTTTTGTTTAGATCAACAATAATAACGCTTCTTTTTTTAAGATTTTATCTATTTTTTTTATTTAATGTTTTGTTCACTTGTAGCATGTGCCAAATAAACTTATTTTCTTTCTTTCTTTACCTCTTTTTTTTTGTTACGAGCCAACAGTAAATGTGCGATTAGCGAGCGTCATAAAACATTGCAAGTTATATGAATAGGGGCCAATGCTTCAATCGTAAGATAACTTTTATGATGTAAACAATAATTATGGTGGTTTGACATAATTATTTTCCATGTAGAAATACAGGGTTGTCTAATCACAATTTGTATTCCCTAGGTAAAGATATCTGGCGATTGGTATACCGCCTATTATGAAAAACTTTTTTTTGTTAGCCTGTCTAATATCCCACTGGTGGGCAAAAGCATCCCTTTCCTGCTATCGCAATCTCTGGTCAAGTAAAAGAAAAATACTATTGTCAAAAATAAAACAATAGCACCATATTGTGACGAAAATCCCGTATGGAGTCGATCGTCTAAATTTATACCTATATTTATTGGATAACAATGTTAAGAAATAATAAAAATAAAGGGTGTAAAACACCTCTTAACGAAGCCGAAAGGCACTGGTTCTCTGTGTCATTGCGATCATTTTTTTGTTCTACACAATACCTGGGAACAAGAAGGTTCCCAGGTATTGTGTAGAACAAAAAAATTACAGAGATATTAGGGGTCAAAGTTCCAACATTTTGACAAGTATTTTTTTAAATACAAGTTTTTAATGTAAGATTTTTACTTTAAACACCTCTACGACCCCCGTACTATCCAATCCGTCCACCAGCACAATGTTTTGAGTGCGTTACATTGAGTTCTACCACAAAACATGATTTTACACCCCCCAATAAAAAGTCGTTTCCCTGCAATAATTATTGCGTAAAGGTACTTAGTTTCATGCACAGAATGCTTGGTTGACGGCTTCGTGATGAGGTGATTTACACGATGTATGCAATATCGCCACGAGTCGAGAAATGATTTACTCTGTAGTATGTTTGTTTGGCGGTTTACAAAGACGTGATGTTTATTGATTGATTTCAATTGGAAATGTTTTTGCTGAAAGAATTTTTCATTGTCTTCTCATGAAATTCCACACAGTCCTAGTTAGCTTGATGCATTATCATCATAATCATTATCATTTCAGCCGAAAGACGTCCACTGCTGGACATAGGCCTCTCCCAAGTGTCGCCACATTGACCAGTCCCGTGCGACTCGCATCCAGCGGATCCCCGCAACCTTCACCAGGTCATAGGTCCATCTAGTGGGAGGCCTTCCAACGCATCGTTTTCTGTTTCGCGGCCGCCATTCCAGAACTTTTCGGCCATGATGCAATGTATGTCAAACTAACAAATAGATGAAAATCTTAAGCAAAAAGCTTTCTGAGGAAGATGGGATAGAAGTTATCTTATAATTATGTAAAAGCTAAACCAGTCTGCAATAACACATAAAATTCTGATTTAAAAGGAAGAATTTAAAACGAAGTTGAATTGATAAATATAAAAGAGATTTTATTAGACCAAGAACTTAAAAACCGGGAGGTTCTTTAAAAACTACCCAAAAAACATCTTGTAAAGACAGAAAACATCAGGCTCCAAAAGTGAAGAGGAATTTAGATTACAAAACAATCTCGAAATTACAATAGACATCCACTAGAAATACCAGAAACAACTATACTCAACCCAAGAACTGATAACTCCAGTCCCCAGTCAACATTGCACCAATCTCAATATTATTGTTTAGAACTTCATGGGCATCCTATCTGGAAACTCTATCATTATACGTAACAGTCCGAGCGATATTTAAAACAAACATGGCTAGAATACCTCATTCTGTGTCGGTATCAGCAGGAGTACGGTCGTGCATATAAATATAAGTGTCATCATGTGTAGCCACAAGTTTGTTATTGTCCTTTGTGTTATAGGAGTTGTAAGCAGTGATTTAAAATATAAAGAAAAGGTGAAATCAAGTGTAAAAGACGGTAATGATTGTGAGTATGGATTTGTTTTTATTCTTTTTGTTAGTTTTGTCTGTATTAATACAATGTAGATATAAATTTTGGAGGAGCCCGCGGCAAAAAAATAACAGCCACACGGGTCGATCTTTAAGGTTAAGCCGTGCTTGCCGAGGTTGGTCCGTGGATGGGTGACCATAATTACATACCGAGTTTTCTCCGTGGCTCTAAAAGCACGTAAAGCCGTTGGTCCCGGCCGTCATTTGTAGACTTTTGTCAGGCGTTACGAGTAGTCAGAATCCAAAAAGTCTGACATTCAGTCTTACCAAGGGGTATCGTAATTACCCAGTTACTGGGTTGTGGAGGTCAAATAGGCAGTTGCTTCATGTAAAATACTGGTACTCAGCTGCATCTGGTAAGACTGGAAGCCGACCCCAAGATAGTTTTGGAAAAGGCTAGGCAGATGATGATAGAGGTAAATTATGTAAGATTGAAGGGTACCTAATCTTCGCTATTTCTGACCCTTAACCCCACGTCATAATTAAAAACTGGGTTAATTTGCATCTATTATGGTAGCAAAGCTTCAGGCAAAAGTTGTAAATTGTTTGTTATAACATTGAATTTATCGCTTGATAGATGAAGAAGATTAGTTGTATACAAAGATCAGAAGGTATAGTGTTTTTTATTTTAAAATGTCTTTCAAGAACACAACGACTTTGCTGTAGATTATGTCAACTTAAACATAATTAACATTTCTATCCTCGTTATCACTAATTAAATGCGATTTGCCTACGCCCCCTGGTAAGAATTATAAGAAAACTACTTGTCAGCTTGTGCGACAATGCAATGAATGAGAACCGTTCTTCTGCACTCACCCTGTCGAATCAACAATTGGGCTACCGTTCCAACACCTGTTCCCTATTGAATCCAAATTTTTATATTTTAGTTTGAGGTGTGAAGTTTGAATGAAAACGGACCACAAACTTGAGAGTGTATGTTTTGTTTGATACGAGTGTTTACTATCAACTCCGCAGTAATCCGTTGTTTACTACCCTATTGTTGTAAATTGGTATTTTGGGTTGTTGAGTTCAATTAAATAAAAAAAATAGTTGGGTTCTGTTGTATTACTTTCGATCAAGAATACTTATACACATTGTTTTCATTTCTTGTTGAGATAAGCATTTCTTTTTATTTGACCTTCATAAATCACCATGATATATGAGCAACTCTTTATCAATGATTAGTCCCGATTAACATAGTACTCCGTCAATATTGCTTTTAACAACGTCAACACCAGCATTGACATGTCCCATATCAATTACCTGCCAATTCAGGTCAAACACCTAATTGAATAACTTGTGTGTATCTCAAATAGAGATCTCTCCATATTCTATTCAGCCATTTACTCCTTTGATCTCTTCCATTGAATATCTTTATCATCATCGTCTTGTTCTTGTCCTTGTTGTTGCGTTCTTGTTACTTGGGGTCGGCGCAACTCGTGTTTTATTTACTCCTTTTTCTTTCATTTCATTCCTCTCACAATCTATCCATCGTTTCCTTGGTCGGAGTCTCCCTCTCTATCTATCAAAATTTACATTCATCTATGTCTTTTAAACACATGCTATTTGTCCTCTCTCTTTCAGCTTTTCTGTAACTGGCGCATCGCATCTTTCAAACTTCCTCTAATACGTATTCCTTGCTTTATCCATTCTTGCTAACTACAGTACTTTCACAAGTTATTTTGCGTTGTGACTGGGACTGTAGCTTCGTGTCTTTTTTCACGTGGTCATAAAATTACGGAGATATATTGAGTTGAAATGGCGCATGACGTCACATGTAGGTAAGTTTTATACCTACTTGTGACGTAGTAAGCCCCACTCTCCAACTTTAATGAGTTTTAACTAAGTAATTTTTTGATATTTTGATAAAACAAAAATTACGTGTCTAATACATATTTTTGTATTACCTGTCTGACGGACAAAATAGAATGTCGTTTTCTTCACCCAGTCCGATCCCCTATTGAGTTTGAGTTTGTTTTGTCATATCCAGCTCAACATTATCATCTCCAGCACATGCAATCTTTTTTCATACATCTCTTCACATTCAAACAACGCTTGTACGGATAGCAAACATGATCAATGCTACTCATTGAGTCAACATTGCCAATCATCTTGATCGAATGCACAGAGAATCTATTGATACTAGTCGAAGGATCATCCACAATCATTTCACAATAGTCTCCGATGGCCGCATTCAGTCATGACATACCAACTTGTATTTGCTGATCGACTTCCCTTCACTCTTCGATTGTAAGCTCTCTGGCTTTGCGTTAAGGTTGAGGTAGGTAATTACCACAGGTTCAAGTTGAATTGGTTTTTAAGTTAATCGATTTGTAATACTGTTATGATTGGCATACATAATTCTTATTTTGCAACTTTCACGTTGGAATTTCTAACGTAACTTTATCAAGTCTTGTTACTGTTATAGCTTGTTTATCTACAAATAAATAAAAGTGAAGTGTCTGTTTGTAATATTAAAATAACCGCTTTTTACCACATGCATATTATTACAAATGTATACAAGGTGTTAATTTGCATCCTCGTCAAATTCAAGGAGGTAATTATGCTAATGATTCTCGTCCCGAATCAATAATAAAATAGGTAGGTAATTTTTTAATTTTTTGATATTTACGCAAATCTGTAAGTTTGATCGACCCGTGTTTTAAACGCGGTCCGTCTGGTTCTTGCCCTATAGCCTCGCTTACACAATACAAGCAATCTCAAACGTTTAATTGATAATTTCTTATTCCCTAAACCACGTTAATGGGGTTATTCTGAAATATTGACAAACATAAACAACCAAAAAAATCAGCGTTTATTAATAATTTACTTGGTATCGTAATTTTAATTGATTGTTTATGTCTTTTGTGACCACCTCCTAAAATTTGACGAGGATGCAAAACAACACCTTGTATACGGAACATAATACCAAAATATATTTTTTACAACTTTTGTCTGCCTGTCTGTCTGTTTGTTCCAGCTAATCTCTGGAACGGCGGGACCGATTTTGACGGGACTTTCACTGGCAGATAGCTGATGTAATAAGGAGTAACTTGGGCTACTTCTTAAATTCCACGCGGACTAGGTCGGGGGCACAGCTAGTTTTTATTGTATACCCATTGGAGGTGTTAGGTTTTTATTTTATTGTTGAGACACTATAATTGCAATAATGTTAAACACAATGGGTTATTTAAATAAATAATGATTGTCTAAAGTCCATTAAATTTATAATGTATAAAGTTTTACGTTACTAAATGCTACACACATAACTACACTGCCTGATGAATACTGATACGATCTACGTTCATTCTATCATTATGTTAGTTCATAAAAAGTAAAAGAAAGTGACATGAGAACAAAAAAGTATACATTATCGTATTCTCTACAGTCAAAATAAAAAACATTTCTCTTTACAGTCAAAGTACTAGACACTATCCATGATGAGCCTCGATGCACACAGCAAGGGGGCCTATGCACGCTAGCAGCTGACTGCCCCGTGGGACATCTAGTCGAAGAGAAAGGACTATGCCCTGCACAGCAAAGCAAAGGAGTTGAATGCTGCTATGGATGTAAGTAGAGACTTAATCAAATTTTTATAAAATAATTAATAAACTATGTTTTGAAGAGCCATCCTTGAGTTGGTAACGTCCCGACCAAATGAGGTCTTGGGTTCAAATCCCAGGTCGGGCAAATATTATTGGGTTTTTCCATCAAGAATTTCTCAGTAGCAGCCATTGAGTCTAGATTTGTGCCTGATTGATGGCAATAGGCTCGCCCCTATTACATGGGACTTACACATAAGTGGCAAAATGTGAGTTTACTATTAGGTACACCTCTGCCTAACCTTTCACAAATGACAGGCGTGATAGTATGTTATTGTACAGAAAGCGTCTCATTAAGTAGTTACCCCCCTGGCGTACTCGGCGGTACTGTAGAGGGGTTAGCACATACTGAATCTGTCTTGTGTTTAATCAATCTAATAGTCAGTGTCCTATAAAGTAGCGTAGTGTCCTATAATTTCCAGTATCTGTGAAGGAGACAAGATGTGCGAAACGTGGTGGTATCTGCCAGCCTGGACGGGAACCCTGCAACAAGGTCCGCGTATTCTCGGAAGCTACCGACTGCCATAGGGGGACCACTTGCTGTATCCTGGTTGCCTAGTACTGAATAGATTTTAGTAGTCGTATTTTTAAGATTTTTGTTATCATTTTGAAGTTATCTGTGATTGTTATTGTCGACTTAGACAATGTTGCCACGTCATAAAGTTGTAAATTTTGACTTAATATTATTAAATCGCTCTCGTTTTCTCAAAAAGCGTATTTATTATCTATGATGATTTTCCTTGATTACAATACCTTTTATAAGCTGACTCTTTTACTTATAGCTTTTGGCAACAATCTACTTATGTATAAATCTTTGATTCTGTAATTTATACTGATAGACAGCGAAGAACTAAAATCTCTAAGTCTAGAAGGTTTTTTATGACGAAGGAGATCACTAAGACATTATGATTTTTATACAAATCCCATAAAGTAAACCCTTGTTTGACCAAACTAAGGATGAAAGGTTTGTTTTTTACTGATAGATACTTACCCATAGACCAGCCCATAGGTTTAATATGTTTTGAAAGATCTTCCTTGCAAATGGCACGAAGAGAGAGAATAGGGGATCGGACTGGGTAAAGAAAACGACATTCTATTTTGTCCGTCAGACAGGTAATACAAAAATATTAGACACGTATTTTTTGTTTTATCAAAATATCAAAAAATTACTTAGTTAGAACTCATTAAAGTTGGAGAGTGGGGGCTTACTACGTCACAAGTAGGTATAAAACTTACCTACATGTGACGTCATGCGCCATTTCAACTCAATATATCTCCGTAATTTTATGACCACGTGAAAAAAAGAAAAAATACGTGTCCAATACTTTTCAATAAACTACCCGACGGACAAAGAAAAAAAATAGGATTATCCCCTATTACAAACAGTAAAACATGATATTAAAGACTTGACTTTTGAAAATTGACGACACCTCATTCCGATCATGACCTTCACAAAGATCTTAATAATCTTTTA